>CM021110.1:165412972-165696937 GCA_007115665.2 Sequoiadendron giganteum | reverse complement strand
AACATGACCAACTAAAACTAATGACACACTATGACCAGGGTTGTGGCTTGGCAAGGGAAACCCAGTTACTAACTCCCCATCAACTAACCATTGGGCAATGGACATGCTCAAACCTATGAATCTAGGTGGAGTCGATGTCCTATACCTGCAAACCTGCAATCAAAGAATATGTCGAACATGTATTTATATATCATAAGCATTCACACCGTGACGAGAGAATCGTGGAATCGCAGGGCACTTGCAAGCGAGTGATGCAATCCTGTTTCCTTCACCAATACAATGTCACATCAAACTGACGAATCTACAACATTAATAAAATACAAATGAGCATATAACAATATCAACTCGAATAAACACTATGCTAATCAGAAATCATATCGTAAACAATATACATTAGAATATTGTACCATCACATAACAATATAAAAACCAACATCGCTCCAAAGTTAGCGATAAAATAATAACATAATATCATGTTTTATCAAAGTCAAGGTACAGTCAGAAAATATAAGCATATCAGAGAAACACAATGTCTGAACATATGAGCAAAACGGAGGGGTGTTACAATTTAGTTATTGATACTTAGTAAGTGTGATGTAATTTAGGGGTTTATTATGTGTTAGTGGAAATACAAGTGGTACCATATGACTCTATGTATAATTTAGTAATATGTCACTTGGATGATGCATAATGGTGGCATTGAATGGGGAAAAGAAAGTATGAATGGATCATTGGTGTTTTATGAATAGAAGTTCAAGGAGGGTGTTACAAGATCCTCTAATTTGGATAACTTTGTATATTTCTGAAATGATTCATGTTTGTTCACAATATTGCGGTTCTTGGTCTCACAATTTTTCATTCCTAGCAACAACAAGCATAAAGGTTCAATTGAAATTGATAGTAATAAGGGTTAGTTGTATTGTATTCTTTGATAGAAGATTATATCTATATGAAATTATTGTTGTCATTTATATTTAATGACTTGAGATTCTTTCTAGTGTCATTTATTTTCTTGTTGCAATTAAATAAAAATGGATTTATGGTCTAAATAAAATTCATTTGAAAGGTTTATCCCTTTGATAGAAGTAAATCAATTTATTGCAATTCCTATTGCATGGAAACTTTCATCAAATATTTTTTGTAAACACATTGTGGGATCAAATAAGTTTAGATTAGACATTGGGAATTTGTACAATAGTAGTAATGATAACTTCAGTGAAAGGTGCAATAACACTCCACATTCAACTCTATGTCATTGTACAAACAAGTCAGTAGCCAATAAAGTATTAGTTATGAATCTATATTTTTTCAAAGATCTATCCCTTGTGATGATAGAAATTATAAATAATAATTCTAGAATTCATCATCATATGAAAGGTTAGATCTATATTAATTACTAGTCCTCTATATATTTCCAATACTTAATGACAATTGTTTGATTAAATGATTTTAAGCTATTATATAAATGTGATTTTTTACAAGAATTTCTAAGATCATCATTGAAATATGCAACTATTTCATGTTGTAAAACTCAAAAAAAATGTTTACATTCTGTTCTATCAAGTGTTTGATGAAGTTTTTATGAGATGAAAGTGATAAATTAGAAAAAATTCCTAGTAGGAACATTTCAGTGGTAGATGAAGCATATTGATGCTAATTATTATTTTATCTCTAACATAGTGGAGGATGAGAGGGTGTTGTTAGATAAAATTTGTTAGATAAAATTGATATGTTAGAGAATATTACAAACACATTGACAAAGCCAGTCAACAAAAATAAGTTTAGATGGTGTAGTGAGTCTATGGACCTCATAGCCCCTAGTAGTTAGATCATAATTTGATGCAATTTCCTTTATTATCTTGCAATTTATATGGTAAGAGGAGAATGTTGAGATAGGTTTCATACACCTTGTAATTTTAATATTCAATATACTTAATTATTTTATTTTTATTATTATTGCACCCACATGCATCCCACTTAGAATGAAACTTTTATTTCTAAATATAGCAATTTGTAAGAATAAATTTCATGGAAGTTTCTAAATTTAATAACTATGACAACTTGTAAGGTGTGTAATATTTTTCATGCTATAAAAGAGTATGATGAGAGGGAGTTAACTATAAACTAGGAGAAAATTATGGAGCATATTTAGAAAAGTTAAGATATGACTAAATTGAGCACCCAATTTTGTGATGACAGGTTCTATTTTATCATCAAAAAATTTAGCTTATTTTTATATGCATTAGGTTCTCGCATGGATTTAGGCATCTAATTTAGCCCCTAGGTTTTAACATACTATTTAAGAAGCCAAAAATGGTTTTGGGTTTTTATTTGACTATTTATTGAGTTCTTGGGTTGGAGGTATTATCATATTGTATTTTACGTACCATTATGCTACTAGAATATCTCCAAAAATATTGATTTGTGTGATCTCTTATGAATGATTAATATTGATTATATATTGGTTTGAGGTTTGTAGGAAATATTATTTTCAAATAGTTTTTTAGAATAAAATATTGTGTCATATTTTGTGTGTGTTCTTATTATTTTCTTGTTTAAAATTTGTTTAATTTTCTTTATTACACTTCTCTCTCTATATAGGCTAATAGTGGAAAGTGTGTTATCTAACTTTCCTTAAACAAGTGATCATCTAGATGACTCTACGAAAATTCATCATCAGCAATTCATCGATGGAAAGTTCACCATCAGCAATTCACCGCCATGGAAAATTCACTACCAAGTAAAATTCACCACTAGCAATTCATCGCAACAAAAAATTAACCGCATTAATATTTTTTAATATATATTTCCAAAACTTTGATTTTATTAAAAATATTAATGCGGTTAATTTTTCGCCACGAAGAATTGTTGGCGGTGAATTTTACTTGGCAATAAATTTTTCTTTAGTGAATTTTCCATGGCAATGAATTGTTGGCAGTGAATTTTACTTGGCAATGAATTTTTCGTTAGTGAATTTTCCATGGAAATGAATTGTTGGTGGTGAATTTTTCGTCGCTGAATTTTTGATGATGAATTTATTATATGCCCATCTAGACACCTCCATTAGATTAGGATTAGTTAATAACAACTATTTTGGGACATATCATGTGTGCTTATCTATTTTTAGGCACCTACTATTGGTTTCAATAGTGACTTTATCAAAGTAGTTAGCTTTTAGCCTACCTAGGAGAGTCCTATTCATATTGCTTAAGTCTCCACTTAGGGAATTTTAGCCCTTTTTCTCACTTCATAGCATTAAGATATGTGTCCTCATCATTTGAGACACCTCCTGATAGCATATTTGGCATTTGCTCACACACTTGTTAAGTGAGTTCACAAGTGTTCCATATTTGGGGGGTTAGTTAGTTGTTCTATCCTACCTTCTTACCTCATCTACATTTCCTATGTAAGCAAGGATCATCATTGTATATTTACACTCTCATTTATATATTAATAGATATATAATTTTGCTTGTAATTCGTTCAATAGTGGAAGATTATTTCAAGCTTTTAGATCTTGGTATTCTCCAACACTTACAAGGTCCAAACTTGAATTTAAATTTGCAAATTCTTGCTTCATTATCACACTCATATGAATTGGCCTAGGTTAGTTTTCCACCTATGGATTTGACTTGAGATTAAAAAAAATTGAATGATTTGAAAAATAAGATTGGTCCCTGAGATGTGTGAATGTAATTATGTAAGAATAAGATTATTTACCCAATTTTACACCTAAACATGTCACTTGTACTCCAATAATCTTGTAATTATAAAAAGAAACCTAATCAAAGTGAGCCCAAAATAAATATACAAAATGAAAGATATACAAATTTCATTACTACACCACTAGATATAAAATTGTAAATATTTACAATTATATAAGAAAATAATCATCTAAACCTCTTAATATCTAAAACTATATTAATTTTTTATTTAAATAAATTATAATATTATTAATCCCTCACTACTACTATACCATTCAAATTGGTAATTTAAAAAGTTAAAATTATAAGAAGAAATAATTATTTAACCTCATAATATCTAAAATTACATTAAAATTTCATTTAAATAAACTTTAATTTTATTAATTTCCTTACTATGACACCCTTATACTTAAAGGTCTCTAATTATATAATTAAATAGTCATCCAACCTCATAATGTCTAAACCTAGATTGAAATTTAATGTAAATAAGCTCTATTCTTATTAGTCCCTCACTTTACACCATTAGAATTAAGGGTTCTATACGAGGAAAACTACATTCAAATTTTATTTAAATAAATTCTAATCTTATTAGTCCCTCACTTTGCACCATTAGAATTAGGGGTTTAAATCTCTAAAATTATATGAGAAAATAGTCACCCAAACCTCATAACTTCTAAAATTATATTAAAATTTAATTTTAATCTTATTAGCCCCTCCATAGTGTTGGGTAAAAATTATGTAATCCCTTTAACAGATCACAAAACTTACTTTTAGCCACAGTCGTGTGAGAAACAATTTCTCCTCTCGGAAAGGGGAGGCGCCCTTCTTACTTCTTATTGAAACTAAGTAAAACTAACTCAATATTCACAATGATGTAAACTATGATTAAGAGATGGGGGTGTGTCACATTCATAATTCTCTCTTTTTTCAGAGAATATGTTTTACAATGCTTCACGATTTTGAGTTCCTGATTCAATATAACTTCAAACTAAAAACAAAGTAGTAATTTTGATATTCTTATCTTGTCAAAGAAAAGACCAAGAATACCAGCATAATGATGATAAATGATAAAACAAGAAAATCAATTCCAACAAAAATTCTGGTATGCAACTTTCCTCTTTATTGATCAAAATAGATAGACAAAGATGAACACAAAGTTTCATGTATTTTCTTCTCAAAATGGGAAGCACTTCATTGCAAAAGATAAAAGATAAAGATTACAATAGGATCCTCTCATATTTATAGATGGGAGAGGAGAGAAAAATTAGGAAAATCAAAAGAGAAAATCTAGGAAAAAAATCCTAACTAAGTGACTTATTCCAAAAATTTCATTCACCTTTATAAGAAAACATCTTTCTTTTTACATGTAATTACATTTATCAAAAGGACATATAAGATGTCAAGAACTATTTACAAAATGCATAAATGAAAGAAAAAACTATCTCACACTAGAGATGAAAAGAAGTCTTCGTGGTTCTTTTCACTTGGACGTGGAAGTCTTCATATCTCTTCTTTGTCTCGAGGACGAATGCCTCATTTGGACCGACAGTATAATCCACTATGGTGTGAACTCTGATAATTGATCTTTTGGAAGATGATCGAAGCTTTTTGCATCTATTAAGATGCATCTTGATATTATAAAGAGAAAGTTGTAAGTCACAAATTGCATGCATAGAGGTCTTTAAAAATTTGGCATCCTCTACTTGTTTCATGATGACTTCCTTGTAGATCCATGAAAGTTCACTAGCCAGGAGGAAAATATGTTTTTCATCAAGGAGCTTACTCAGTAACTCCTTAATTTCATCTTCTGGGATAACATGATGTCCTTCAACATCTTCTTGTACTTGGTGGATATCCTCAATAAGAGACTTAATCACTTGAATACAGTGCTTGAGAGATTCTCTTACCTCCACATATTTCTCTCTATCGATAATTACCCCAAATTCCACCAACTTACTAAGATTTACCTCTTTCATTTGTGACCAGAATGAGATGCATTTGTCCATTTCTTCTTTCTCTTGGGAAAGTATGATTTTTTCTTTATCGAGCTCTAATTTTAGCTTGGCTATCTGAGTGGCCCACTCATCCACAACAATTATGAATTGTGAACCATCTTCTATCATTTCATCAATGAAACCATACAACACCTTGCCCTTGGAGGAAAAATAGTTTTCCTTTTGTACTACTGGTTCCTCAACACTTATCATAGTCAAAGGTTGTACAATTCTTGAAGAGCCTGCTAGTTTCCTCAAAATAATTGCATAATACTCGGCCTTCTCCTTGTACACATCTCGAGCTTGTTCCATCTTGTCAAGCCTTCCTTCTAATGCATCTAGGACTACCTGTGCATCTTCCTTTGCACTTTCATTTGTCACTTTGTCGAGCTGGATTCTTGTGACTATGTAGTCCTCCATGTTAACATCAACTTCTTCTTACAGGGGTAGACCAATCTCTACAAACTTATGACCAATTTTTTCAATATGAAGCCTTGAATGAAATTTTACCTTTTTCTTCCCCTTGGATTTTTCAGGGGCTATCTCTTCAAGATCAAGCTCTTCTGGAGAGATCATTTATTTCTTTCACTTCAATACTTGAGAGACCAACCAAGGAGGAATGGAGGAAGCATATTCTTCTTGACTCACCATCAATTCTTGTGTCGCAGCTACTTCTATAAAAATGATTGGTATTGTATCAATCGGGGCAGTATCTATCATGATTTCTCTAGTAGACTGCATACCAAGTTGACTCTGCAAAGACTCATTCATAAATTTGTTGAATTTTGCTTCAAAAGAAACATCAAAAGAGGGAGATGATAAACTTGGGATGGATGAAGGATATCTTGACAAGACATCTATAGTTTGTATGTTTAAAACTATAGGGGGAGTGGCAAGCACGGTTGATGTTGCAGGGGAAAGGGAAACATCAACTGCATGTGTACTAAATATGGGAGGAGGTGGAGGAGTGTTAGGATTGGGAGGTGTATGAGTAACATTTCAGGTAGCAAGTGATGATGTTCGAGGAAAATCTTCAACAATATTCTCATGTGGGGAAAGATATTGTTCATGGTCATGCCCAAGTTCTTCCTCATTACCTTTCTTTTCTCCATCTTTTTTAGACTCTTCTTCGGCAGACTCTTCTTCTTCTGCAAACTCTTCTCCTTTGGATTCTTCGCTTTCGTTTCCTTCTTCTTCTTTGGAATTTTGTTCCTTAGAAGCAACCTCTTTCCCTATTGCATGTGTAGGTTTAGATTTTGTTGCCTCTTGTTCTTCAATAGTCTATGTAACTTTCTTACCAACTATAAACTTGATTCAAGGATCCTTCTGAGAAGAAGAAGGATTAGTTGCTTGTTTGTTCTTTGCATGGATTTCTTTCCATTGACTTGTTTTTTCTCCTGATGCTTCTCCTTTTGATTCGGTCTTGAAATCTTTCATTTCGAAACCATATTTATGCAACCATTTTATTATGTTATGCAAGATGCAAGCAAGCCTTTCCCTGATAGATATGCTTTCCTCTTTAGACCATTGAATTGGAGGTAAGGGCCTCTTAGAAATCTCATCTTCTTCATAAGAATAGTTTAGGATGTTGTCAAGATCTCGGAAATCCTCTGGTAGATCAGCTACACCCAGCTCTCTAATTTATTCTACTATTAGCCTACAAAAGTCCATTTTGCAGATGTCTTCTTCATCTATAAAATTCACCCATATGTCTTCAAAGCGATAGACATGTCGGTGATCTTTCTTTAATTTCCTCTTCACATCCCGGTAGTCAAAGTCAAACCTATATTTGTATGTTCTGATAGTTATAAGTTTCACTCTAAACAAGCGAAGAAACATAAAATGACACATGCTAGATGAAAAAATGACATGTATCGTGCTAAATGGGCACAAGCCAGGGTTTACAACATAGGAATGGTAACAAAATGATGCTTAGCAGAAAACAAACATAAGCTAGGGTTTCACTCTAAACAAGTGAAGCAACATAAAATGACACTTTCTAGGTAACAAACGACAATTGAGATGGTAAACCAACACAAGCCAAAGTTTTAGAATGGAAACATGATGAAAACGACATTCATGACAGTAAACGAACACTTACTAGGGTTTAGAATAAAGCTAAAAGAAAAATGATGAACAAAGAGTCAATTACTAGATTCTAGGACAAATGCTCAATAAGAGACAGACAACTGTGCAGCTTCTAAACTACTGCTAAAAAAAAATATGCCAATTTTGAATAAATACGTAGTTTTTGGACAAAAACACAAAAAATGCACCAAAACCGAGATAGATGCACCAAAACCTCAAAACCAGCACATTTATCTGACAGGACTTTGCACACGCAAAATGAGAATGCAAACATGACTAAAGCAAAAGGAAAAAAGGTACATATCGGGGCACCAATGTTTGAAGGTCATCTATACTCTCGAACGAGCTCAGAACGATGTGGGGAAACCTCAAATCTTGACATTCTCCCTCAACAACTAACAAAATGTGGAACCCAAAGACAAGAATTAGGAAAATGAATCGAGCACAAATGATCCAATTTGAAGACAAATTGCCTATATAACACCTCAAGGAAACCCTAATTTCATCTAGGAAACTGTAATTATACTTAGGAAATCTTCCTACTTACAAATTAGAAGCTCAGAAATGAGAAACGATGCACATTAACAAAGAATATTTCAACCAAAAATATTGAAACAACAATACAATAGTGTCAAGGGCGTGACCTTAAAGCTTGAAATTCTCAGTCAACCTCTCAAGGCGGCAGCATAGAGTCCTACCATCATTCCACTAAACATTGGGGTATAGTGGGGCATAATTTTTTCTTTTAAATAGAATCTTTGAAACAAAGCAACCAGTACTTTGTATAAAAGAGGGGAAAAAAATAAACATGTAAAATTGACTTGACACCTATCACACAACCTCAAGTTGAATCAAACAACACTGAACAACAATTAACAGGCTCAAATAACATAAAATGATATGAAACATCATCTATGATCATCTCAGAATAACTTGGAATCATCCTATAACACCTTGAAATGACTCGGAATCATCCCATAACACTTCGGAATGACTCAGAATCATCTTGTAACACCTTAGAATGACTTGAAATCATCCCATAACACCTCATAATGACTCGAAATCATCCTATAACACTTTCAAATGACTCAAAATCATCTTGTAACACCTCAGAATGACTCAAAATCATCCTGTAACACTTTAGAGTGACTCGAAATCATCTCGTAATGCCTCAGAATGACTCGAAATCATCCTGTAACACCTCAGAATGACTCAAAATCATCTAGTAATACTTTAGAATGACTCGGAATCATCCTGGAATAACTCAAAATCACCTCGTAACATCTCATGATAACTTTGAAGCATCCCATAACACCTCATAATAACTCAAAATCATCCCATAATGTCTTGGATCATCTCAGAATCACCCCAAATTAGTTTGGAATCATCTCGTAATGTCTCAAATCGTCTTGCATCACCTCTGAATCATCCCGAAACATCTTGGAATTATCCCGTAATGTCTTGAATCATCTCAAAAACATACCGCAACATTCTCATATCACACCACATCGTACCACATCAAAACAAAATCAAAAACCCTAATTCCTCTATTAATTGAATAATACAATATTATTTAATTAATTCACTTTTTCATCATTTCAAACAAATTTAACAAATTTTGTTTATTTAATAAAGTCCCAAAAACCCTAATTCCTCTATTAATTGAATAATACAACATTATATAATTAATTCACTTTTTCATCATTTCGAACAAATTTAATAATTTCATTTATTTAATAAAGTCCCAAAAACCCTAATTCCTCTATTAATTAAATAAAACAACATTATTTGATTATCTCACGTTTCATCATTTCGACCAATTAAATAAATCTCATTTATTTAATAAAGTCCTAATCCCACCTTATTTTGTCTTGATTAATTAAATAACGCCAATTATTTAATTACGTCACTAAATCACCTTATTCCCTTAAGTGGATTAAATTATTAAATAATAATTTAATTATGACACTTCCCCTCTAAAATTTGAATAATTAAATCAAACTATTCAAATTAATTATCAAAAATAAAATCAAAACTAATGCAACTTTGTTTGCAAAAGTCAAACTTGATTTCCACATTCAAACTCCAAAAAGGAATTAATTAATTAAATCAATTAATTCATATTCCTCACCCATTTTCTTATTGAGAAAATTACGATTTTTGACTAAGCAATCTAATTTGTTAACTAATCAATCTATTATGTTAACTAAAACATCACATTCCTAACTAAGCCATCACAATCCTAACTAATCAATCTATTTTGTTAACTAATCAATCACATTCCTAACTGGCCAATCTATTTCCCAATCACACAAATGGTGCAATCCGCTTCGCACAATTCTCCCATGTCTAAATCCTCTCAACACACTCCGACTGTTGATCTCGATATTCTTCAAAATGATCTTGATCGTCCATTTCAAATCTCATTTTCTATATAACAAACCTCTCTCCTCACAAAAAAGGATCAGAGAATTAACATACATTGAGTAATGAAGTGTTGTCAAGATCATCTTTGAGAGAGCTTCATCCATTGTCTTCGATCGACCAAACACAACAAGCATTCATCAACACTTTGCACATGAACTTTGGAGGCTTCGCTATGATAAGAGAATTCCAACATCAAGCGAATACACTCCACTATGGGATGGTAAAAGCTATCATTTGTATTCATTTAATTTGTTAATTAGTAGGTTCCTCATCATGTTTGCAATAGAATAGTTTCAATTTTGTATGTGTAGGAGTTTCTAGATCTTTGATTTAAGCTTTTTGGCTATAGATTAGATTTCCTCATCATATTGTTCTAATGTCCCTCTTGGATCATTAATCTAACGTCCTTCCCCCTCACACACCTAGCTTCAAACATATCCATGTTGATCTCACTGCCAACATCTTTACAAAAATTACGTCCAAGGAGGATCCCATAAGATGATGGCATGTCGGCTACTAGAACCGTCATTTTGATTTTATTTTTGGGATACATGGAAAATGCATACTGTGCATCTTTGATTTGTCCAATCAAAGCTACTTGTTTGTTTTCCATGGAGAAATAATGGCTAAATTTTTTGATCATATTCAAACCTAAGGCAGTAGCTACTTTGGTTGGCATCACATTATCTGATGCACTGGAATCTATAACATGGTTACTTAACTTAAAGCCATTAACAAGTAATGAAATAAAGAATGGATCCATGCCTCTAGATGAAATTGGAGGTGTAGAGACAAGGTTATTTTGTGGAATCTTAGGATTTGGAGCCACAAGGACATTAGAAGTTGAATCTTTAGTTGGAGTAATCCCTTTATCTGTTATGAACTTGACAAGCCTGTCAAATTGGTTAGGATTTGCTTTAAGGTATTTAGCTTCAGACATTTGAACTTTTGTTTTCTTGGCATGGTCAATAATGTCAAAAGCCTAGAAATAATTTTGTAAAGTGGATGTAGTAACTTCTACAATCGACTTAACAAAAGGTACACTGGTCTTACGAATAGGAGGATTTTCTTTTGTAACGCCAAGAATTATCAGGTGAGGATGAGGGACACTTGTTTTCTTTTTGAATTTTTTGATTTCCAAGGCACAAGAGACCCTTTTTTCAATGGTAACTGGCAGCTTCTCCTTTGTTGGTGGAGTGGAAGCTTGAGGCTAATCAAGCTAGTTTTTTTGTTGTCATGTAAAGATAACATATGTATCTATCACTAAGTCCTCGTCCTCATATTTATTTTCCATTTGCAAGTAACCAATATTGGAGTCGCCAGCTGATTCCATTTCCTCATCTTGAAAGAGATCAACACTTTCTTCCATGGGATAATCTAGTTGTGCACATTCATCTTGTTCAGCCTCATATTATCTCACAACAATGTTAGTAGGTGGAGCTCCAAGTGTGAGTCTTCCTTGTGGTATTGGAAGATGATTCTGATTTTTGTTTCCGACATAGTTAGGAAAATTCCTCCTTGGAACATCCTTATAAGTGTTGTTGTTGGAAACTTTCTTTTTCAAAGCCAAAATTTCATTTTCCAACCTTTGGACCATGGGATTAGCAAAATTAGAGTTAGCATTAGATGCAACAACATTAGAAGCAGAAGATCTTGACACTTGCAACTTCTTGTTGTTGGTACTCGTCATTATTTCTCTAGCAAGGATCATGTCATCTTCAAAGCTTGTAGCCAATTGTTGAGTTGCTTCAACGTTGGTGATAACTTCCCTACATGAGAAAAAACTTACCTTTGGGAGTTGAGTGTTGATGAAGAAACATTTTAAGTTATTATCCATCGGTCCTTCCACCATTGGGATCCTTGTCACTAGCTTGTTGAACTTAGCCATGAACTCGTGCATGGGTTCATGAGCCTCTTTCTACATGGTTATAAGCTATGCGAACAAAGCGTGTGCATCTTCAGTCGGTTTGAACCTTTCTTCCAACTTAGTGCGAAGATTGTTCCAATTATTAATCGAGGAAGCTAGAAGGGTTTAAACCAATTCAGTAGCAACTAAATGTAGGGATTCAATGAACAATCTCATGGCTACATCTTCATGTTCCACACCAAGAACACCACACATGATGTAAAAGGCAGCAAGGTGTTCATCGGGATGTTGTTTTTTGTCACCTAGAAACTTTGGAATATGCTTTCTCAGAACATGTGGAAGTTCATGCAGAGGTATGGCCAAACAAAGGGGGCCAAATGCATATCCCCAAGGTCCTATAGGTGGTGCCTCCATTGCATGTTGTACAACTGGTGCTTGGACTGGAACTTTATAGAAGACAAAAGATTCACTCAGAAAAGGAGATCTTATTCTTCGTGGAGGGTAGCTTTTGGTTTGCTACAACAAAGATCTTACTCACAGAGGAGTAGGTGGAGTATTATGTTGCAACAAGGTTTCAAAAAGTGGATCTACTGCTCCTTGATTCCTCAAACTTTGTGTATAGCTTCTAGTCGCTAGAATGTAGATGGAAATAAGAGATATATTAAAAATAACAATACACAAAATCAAAATAAGATAATGGAAAACTTATTCATGTCAATCAAAAGTGTGAAGCTTTAATTGTGTGTGTCATTCCCCAACAAAGTCACCAAAAAATTGTTGGGTGAAAATTATGTAATCCCTTTAATAGATTACAAAACTTACTTTCAGCCATAGCTGTGTGAGATACAATCTCTCCTCTCAGAAAGGGGAGGCACCCTTCTTCTGATATTCTTATCTTGTCAAAGCAAAGACCAAGAATACTAGCATAACGATGATAAATGATAAAACAAGAAAACTCACAAAGGCACAAAGTCATTTCATATCTCTCACCAATGAAGCCTTTGAGATATATAACCAGCATTGTATTAGAAGCACAAAGTCTTCTAGATACTCTATGATAGATCCACGAACAACATGAACAAATACAAGCACAAAGTCTTGTAGAGAGTTCACCAACATAATTCAATCAAATAACATAAATTCGAATAAAAGAGTGTAACAAAAATTTTACACAAATTTACTCAAATCCCTTTAGATCTCAATCACTAATCACTGCCAATATCAATCAAACCCAAAATATAATCGATTCCAACACAAAGTCTAGTATGCAACTTTCCTCTTTATTGATAAAAATAGATACACAAAGATTAACACAAAGTTTCATGTGTTTGCTTCTCAAAATGGGCAACACTTCATTGAAAAAGATAAAAGATAAAGATTACAATAGGATCCTCTCATATTTATAGATGGGAAAGGAGAGAAAAATTATGAGAATAAGAAGAGTGAATCTAGGAGAAAATCTAGGAAAATTTGACCTAACTAAGTGACTTATTCCAAAAATGTCATCCACCTTTCTAGGAAAACATCTCTATTTTTACATGTAATTACATTTCTCAAAAAGACATATAAGATGTCAAGAACTATTTACAAAATGTGTAAATGAAAGCAAAAACTATCTAACACCGGAGATAAAAAGAAGTATTCATGGTTCTTTGCATTAGGTGCAGAAGTCTTTATATCTCTTATTTGTCTCCAGGATGAATGCCTCATCTCGACCAACAATATAATCCACTATGGTGTGAACTCTGGTAATTGATCTTTTGGTAGATGAGTGACTCTTTTTCATTTGTCAAGATGCGTCTTCATATTATCAAGAGAAATTTGTAAGTCACAAATTGCATGCATGGAGGTCTTTGAAAAGTTGGCATCCTCTACTTTTTGCATGGCGTTTTCCTTGTAGATCCATGAAATTTCACTGGCTAGGAGGAAAATATGATCTTCATCAAGGAGCTTACCCAATAACTCCTTAATTTCATCTTCTAGGATAACATGATGTCTTTCGACATCTTCTTGTACTTGGTGGATATCTTCAATTAGAGACTTGATCACTTGAATGTGATGCTTGAGATATTATCTTACCTCCACATATTTCTCTTTGTCGATAATTACCCCAACTTCCACCAACTTACTCATCTTTGCCTCTTTCATTTGTGACCAAAATGAGAGGCATTTTTCCATTTCTTCTTTCTCTTGGGAAATTATTCTTTCTTCTTTATTGAGCTCTGATTTTAGCTTGGCTATTTGAGTGGCCCTCTCATCTGTAGGAGTTATAACCTGTTAACCATATTCTATCATTTCATCAATGAAATCATACAACGCCTTACCCTTGGAGGAAAACTTTCTCGCCTTTTGTATTGTTGGTTCCTCGACGCTTATGATAGTCAAAGTTTGTACATTTCATAAATAGCTTGCTAGTTTCCTCAAAACAGTTGCATAATGCTCGGCCTTCTCTATGATGTCCCTTTGTATTGACCTTTCCTGACGTTTGTGTAAGTATTTAATAAAAAAAAAATTATAAATGTCATTTAATTAGTTAATTTAATTTAACGATAATACGTCATGATTAATTTAATTAAAGTATTAAAATTAATTATTAAAGTGATTATGTGAAAGTGTTAAGTATTTAATTAAATATTAAATTAATCTATAAATAGAAATGTTTTGTAGATTCAAAGGTGTAATTATATTATTATTATTTTTTCGATGTTAAATATTTAAATTGTAAGGTGGAACAATATTTCAATTGTAATATTGTTAATGTTTAAATTTATAATTAGATAATATTGTGCATTTAAATTATTATTTTGGAATTATTCAAAATGAAAACTTAAGTAAAAATGGCAAAACTGAAAAAATGGGGGAAAAGGAAATAAAAAAAGGAAATCAATTACATGCAATGACATGCATTTGTTCCAACTGGAAAAGTTGGTACAAGTTGCTTATTTTAGTTTTAATTTTTTATTTGCCAAAGTAAATATGAGAAACTTGTTATTTTATAGATTTTTTTTGGGTTTTTTTTTAAAACTCTCCTCGGATTTGACAGTGCTGGTTTGGAAAATAGAGTTTTAGTTTTTTTATTAATTATCAAAAGAAAATACATTTCTCTGCAAAACTAATTCTACGATAATACAGATTTGAACTTAATACTATTGTTTTTGAAGTGGAGAATTTCCGGTAGTTGCGATCAAGGTTCTGGTGAAGAAATTTGTGGCTGCGAAAAAAGACCGTTTCTACACGTTTTATCCACTTTCGAACGAAGGACTCCGGGATAGCATCGTATTATTTTCGTTTCGTCTGTTGATTGTGAAATTCATATTTAATACTTGATTTACTAATGCCTTCTAGTTCTGTCGTTGAATGCTTATTGACTGCTTGAAATTCGTTATGGTCTTGTTGCATTTTGGATTCCCTTTAGGCTATGATTTACCGCCTCCAATTTGTGCTATGCATGCCAACGTCTTACTAAATATTTTTTTCTAGTTTAACTAATTAGACCTGGCATATAGAATTTGACCTCTTGCCTTTTTGCTAACCCACTGTAACTTTGAGTAGTGTTGATCATTGTGCCTTTAGATTGCCGAGAGCTTGATGCATCTTCAAATTATGCCTGGTTAATCATTTATCATTATGTTGGGTTGCTTATCGTTCACTCCCTGCACCTATATTTCAAACCGATTACTTCATATTCAATTCGATGTATTTAGTGTGACATCTAGTCGCTATATCACATTTTATTGTAGCTTGGTTGTCTTACTCCTTGCTTTCCCTAAGATATTCCTTGTTGGCTCTGGGCTGGGTCAACCCTTTCAAAATGATGGAGTTAGATTTAGACAAATAGGATGGATCGATTTACAACCTTCATCCCTCCAAGTCACGCGCCCCCTTGCCTTCTCCATTCATTTCTTTTGGGCATATTTTTTATAGCATCTTAGTTTATAATGTATCCTTTATCAGATCTTTTCCAGCATAGTGTTTGTTGCCTATTCTTATCCTTGTCATACTTTGTAGTATCATTACTCTGGTGAGGCTGTATTTTCTTTATTGAATGCTTGCTCAGCAAGCATGGGTTGGAGCCCAGCGCATGGGCAGGGATCGTCGTCCAGCATGGTACGTATGGTTTGGTTTGATGTTTATATATATGTGTGTGTATGTGAGAGAGAGAGAGGGGTCTCCAAGTTGTTATTAACAGCGATTACCTTTTGTAGAAAAGAAATTCAATGCTGTAAAAATACAGCTGATTTTTAATAAAAAATTATTTTGTTCATATATATATATATATATATATATATATGTGTGTATATTATGGTTTATGTTGAATAAAAGAAAATTTGTTATGATAAGCGAAATTAGAGAGATCATAGAATATTTTTATATAATTTCTTTAGTTATTTTAATAATTTTCGCAAAGGCATATTAGTTTAATTTATTAATTAGATTGTGAAATAAATGGTGTTTTCCTTCTTGTAATTTGTATGTAGAGATTTCGTGTGTTGGACTTGTTTTCAAATATAAAAGTAATTTATTATTGTTTGTGTATATATATATACACACAAATAAATATATATATTATATCTATATATAATGTTTATGCCATGTGTTGATTTTATCTCAATTTCGTTTAGTCATGTAAGGTTATTAAAGAAGAGATTATATAAGGAATTTAATGAGTTTAGAGTGGATTGTCTTATTCTTATAGAGAGTATGCACCTTCATAATTGAAATTATAAAATAGATTAATTATATCTATCCCTCTCCCGGTCAGCTATTAGTAACATTTTCTTAAGAACATATCTTCATGTTTAAAGATTATGTTGGAACTTGTGGTGTTTTGCGATACCCTCAATTGGGATTTTATCGATAGTTGACTTATTGGGCTTCCAGAGGCAATGGGAAAACTTGTTTTATAATGGTCTTGTGGTTAGTTCTTCGTGAACCTTATGTTTTCACTTGTGACTTGGAGTACTTTTGGGTTGTTACCTAGCACCGTGGTTTTTCCTTGTGATGCAGTTATTTTTGTGTGGGAAGGTTCATGCCTCGCATGTGATTATTGTTTCATGGTTTTTGGTGTTGTGTGATTGGGTACACCCTAGGCTTTATGAGAGTTGGCTTGATGCTAGTAGGGAGAGTGGCTCTCCATGGGGGCCAGTGCAAAAAGTGGCGTCAAGTTAACTCATTGGAGAGTTGCATAATTTAAGTGATAACCTAAGTAATTAATTGGGGGGAAAGGGTAATCAACACCTAATCAAGAAAAATGGATGCCTCACTCATGCCTATAGTGCTTTCATAGGCTAAGGATGGGTTGAGAAGGCCTAGTCAGCAAGATCACTACCTTGTCCTTTTAAAAGGTAAGTGATTATGCATGTGTCACCCTATGGGGCCAATGCCTAGTGAGAGGCAGTCAGGGTAACCATAGATGGGGGCCGATGTCTAGACTATTAGGATAACTCAAGGATGGGGGTCGGTGTCTAGACCATTAGGGTAACCCATATCGGGGCCATGTGATGACACTCTTCCCTTTAGAAACCATGTATGTTTTGAGTTCTCCCTCATTGTTTTGTAGCTCTGGAAGTAATTGTTCTTATGTTTTTGACTTGATGCCTTGTGGATTGTGGAACATCCATGTTAGCCTAATATACTTGATTTTCTAGTTTGTGGGTCCTCTTGTCATCTCCTTGCATGGGGAGTGGACCTTTGGGTCCACGTGGTTGGGTGGAACGTGCTATGCACCCATTTGGTTTCCCCACCGACGATCATGATGCTACAGAGTTGTACCGGTTGTAGTGGTTACTAAGCTTTCTAGTGTTGGTGACAGTTTTGGTCCCATGAGCTATAATATTTTTTGATGTATTTCATTATGTATACATGGATTCCTTCCCATTGTATAAGGGAATATGGTTGTATTCTCTGTATAGATACGGTGTTGTAATATTTGATTAGCATACATTGCACTTACGAGGTATTGTATCTGTTGAAATATTTATAATCATGTAATCTTGGATTGGGATGTTATCATTTGATCCTGTATGTATATTTATGTATGGAATTATGAATTTATGGTTATTGTTAATTATGTTTATATAAGGGTTTTAAATGAATGCATGTGTTTAGTCTATATCATTATCTTTGTTTGGGTTTCGTGTTAAGTTAGAAATGTTCACAAAGTAATGAAGTCATGTGCACCCTTGAGGACATAGTTGGTATTGTATATGTACTATAGCATTATGAGTTGTATGTTATGTACATCTTATGTTAGCTTACATTAAAAAAAAATTGGTGTTGTAAATTTTTTCAGTTTTTTATTGTCTTTTGGGGTTCGCACGGTAGGGCATTAATTTCTCCTTGTACACATCTCTAGCCTATTCCATCTTGTCAATCCTTCATGCTAATGCATCTATGACCACCTATGCATCTTCCTTTGCATAGTTTTCATTTGTCACTTTATCGAGCTGGATTTTCATGACTGTGTAGCCCTCCATGTTAACATCACCTTCTTCTTGCGAGGGTAGACCAATCTCTACAAACTTATGACCAATTTTGTCTATAGCACCACTCCATTTTTCTCTTTTGATCAGATATTGTGTTTCTCTATTATGCTTTGTTTTTTGGCGGTACCTTGACTTTGATAGACCATGATACTTTTTAATTATTTGATCACTAACTTTGGAGCGATGTTGGTTTTATATTATGATGTGATCGTACATTATTTTGATGTTTATTATTATGACATGCTTTTGATTAGCATAGTTTTTATTTAAATAAATATTTTTATATGCTCATGAGTAGTTTATGGATGTTAGATTTGTTAGTTTGTTGTGACATTGTATTGGTGAAGGGAAGGAAATTGCATCACTCGCTTTTGAGCACCCTGCGATTCTACGATTTTTTCTTCACGATGTGTTTGATTATGATATATATGCATGTTTGACATATGCTTTGTTTGCAGGTTTGTAGGTACAAGATATCGACTCCACCTAGTTTCACAGGTTTGAGTGTGTCCATTGCCCAATGGTATTGCTGATTGGGAGATAGAAGCTAGGTTTCCCTTGTCAAGCCACAACCCTGGTCATAGTGTGTCATCAGTTTTAGCTAGTTATGTTTTGTTATTACGTTGTTCATTTTTTCCTTGATGATATTTATGTTGCAAAGTGTGTTTAAGGAAAATAAATGCTTTAAATGTTTTAGTTGATTACTTAATTAATTTGGAGTATTTTGTTAGAAGATTGTAATTTAATTTAATTAATTAATTTAATTTATTTGGTAAAATAATTTAATCTTAGGATTAAATTTATTTTATTAAGTAATTAAAATTAATTAGATTTATTTTAAATTAGAAATACTATGTGAATTTGAAATTATTAAAATGTTTTAATTTCTATAAATATCTAGAGGGATTGGTGTTAATTGATTTAGAAGATATTTGTTTCTCGACATGTGTTTGGAAATCTTAATGATGGTTGTTGGGAAAAAAGTTTTCATGAAGAGAATCATTTCTAAAATAGAGAGAGGTAGACGGAAGAGAGGAGAAGATATTTTGTGGGAAGAGGTTGTTTAAAAACTAAGTTTTGTTGTTGTATTTGGGTTGTTGAAATTTGGGGAAAAGATAGTCTCGGGAAAATTCTTTGGCTCTAGAATTATTTTGTTTTCTGGAAGAAGATTTATTTGTCTAGAGGAAGCTTTGATCTGTGGAAGAATCTCTACATCAATCTACATCTCGTCAAGTGTTTGGATTCAGGTTCCTCTATTATTTTATTTAAATTCATTTTGGAAAAGTTAATATATTAATTTATTGTCTGGAAAAAGATTTCATGTGCAAACTTAGAAGCTTTTGATTTTTTGGAAAATTACCGTGATATCTTTTCTTGAAATTATTGTAAGTTTCATTAGGGATTGTTTTTTTTTAACAATGAAGAACCTAGAAGAAAAACATTAGGAAACCAGAAAATCTCAATTGGGGAGGAATTAAAATTCTCTGTAGAATTTGGTAGACAAACCTCTCGAGAATCTTTGGTAAATGTTATCTGTAGAAAACTGTTGATCTTCTTCTTACCAGATTTGCTTACCTGGAGTAATATGAAAACCTCTATGTTGATTTTGTGAAATCCTTTTGTTGAAATTGTGAAAAACTTCCTATAGAATATATTTTGAAATTTATTTGCCCCACTGGAGCATTTGTTTTGATAAATTTGTATATATACATATCTATATAGGAATATATATATATACATGTATTAGTTATGGAAATTTTTGTAACTTTTCTTATTTTGAAAGCTTTGTGATATTACCATACGACGATTTTGAAAATGGAAGGATCACAATATTTTTTATGGCAAAGCTTTTTGTTTAGATTGTTAATGGGGAGGCAGGGGCTATCCTCACAGTCGCCCCCCCATTGGGAGGCATCATGGGGAGGCAACGCCCAACATTTCCCTCCCCATAGCTGCCCCCTTATGGTTGGGGGTTCGGCTGTGGAGACACAGTCGTGCCCCATTATTTATTACCGTGTCTTTTAGAAAAAAGAACTCAGTCAGCCTAAGTTGTTGTGATTTTGATTTACTTTGAAGTGTTTAATTTTTAATATATTATATATATAGAATATATCATATATATATGTATATATATATTAAATATATAATTTATTTGGCTATAAAAAAAAAAGTATTTTAGTTTAAATAAATAAATAATTTTTTATTTTTATTTTTTATCAGTAAAAGGTTATATTTTTAGTTAATATAAATAAAATATTACATAAGTATTCTCTATTATAACATACCAGGCCCAAACTTATGTGGCGTCATCTACTACATCAAAAAACATTTTAAAATGCAACTCCTTAATTTCTTCCTTTGCTTGCTATTAGTCGAGTTGTTACTAGACAATTTTCATAACCAAAAAGGACAGTCAGTATTGGCATCCTGCCTTCAAATTATCTTCAAAACAATTTGGTCCATCCTTCTATTTTTTCATGTTTGTGCACGGCATCAACAATCTATCAACCCCATTCACTTCTTCACTAAATGTTTACAAAACCCCTTAGCAGCCTCGCCTTTTAGATCCGCCATAGTCCCCTTCACACCAGCGTTCCAAATATTCCACGTCGTGTTGAAAACTTCTAAGCATTCTTGCCAAAATTGAGGATTCCTCAACCAATCACCTGATTTTTCCAGACCTTCTTCCACCACCTCTCTTCAACCTTTGCTTCTTTGGAATTAGGCCAGCAATAGCAGCTACCACCTCTCTATCAAAACCCATCTGACAGTTTAGCAAGAATTTTAGATTCTCCCATGCCACCAGCCTTTCCAACTTATAGACTTCTTTGTCCATACTCTGGCGCCAACAGATGAAAGGGATGAGTCCTTCTTTCATCGCTTCGTCCATATCCTCAATGCCCTCTGAGACGTCAAAACCAACGCCCGAAATCGCCCATTCCAGGAGAGATTCTAAATTCCCCATCAATTCGGCCATGAATAATTTCAGCAACACCCTTTTTATCTCCATTTCATTCTCACCCAGTTCTAATGCCCAGGCGAAGATCATTGAGGCGATATTAGCATTTAAACGTCCTCTATGCATTGTTGTTAGGAATTCCAATCCCAAAATCTCCAAAACCATGTTCATGATCTCATCCTTCGGGCATTTGAGTAGTTTCTTGAGTCATTTCCATGACGGCGGCCCACAGAATGCCTTTTGCTGCATTGTTTTCAATAAACTTCACATAGCCTCCATCACCACCCGCTTCCTGTTAAAATAAACTATTGAATAAGAAATAAACAGTTAGCTTTGAAAATTCATCGCTATCAATACTTAAAGGTTTATCCGCCCCGACTGTTATCAGTATATTGATGTGACTCCGATCACATTAATATCTATGATGTGAAAAAATCTTTCTTCTAACAAGGCAATATTTCGCATGTGTCACCAGCTCCATGTCCGGACTTGCTATCCCTGCAGTCCTGATAGGGTCTGTCCTTGGCGTAAAAATTTAACCACCACTCTACTAACGGGTTCTTGTACCCCCGCCTAAAAAGGCCCGCCACCCGACCAACCACCCGCAAATAAATAATATTTCTATGTATATATAATTATAGGTATATATATAATTATATATATATGAATATATTTATTTAAATATATATTTTATAATCGGTGCATGCATTATATATGCACATTTAGAAGATTTAAATGGAATAATCTATTAGAAGAAATTGATATTTTTATTTAAAATTAATTAAGGAATTGAAATAATAGATAGATTAAATTTCCTCTTTTGTCGGTGAAAGAGATTTTTTTTAAATTAGTTTATTTGGGCAATAATTTTAACTGAAGGGAAATTGGATTTAGGAAATCCTAACTATAGATTTATTTCCTGTCTTTATTTCCCTTTTGTATGTAATTTCTTTTATTCTCATTTTGGGGGAAATTGTTTAAAATTGTTAGTAAGACTTCCAGATGGGGTATAGTATTATTTGGGGTTGTATTTTATTGTCAGCCCTTTGATTTCCCTTGGCTAGTGTGTATAGTTATTTTCAGTGAATCGCCCAGTTACCTCAAACGAGAAAGAGATGTCTTTATGTTTTGGATGGGGAATTAATTTTTGTATGTGTGCACTAGTTACCCTTGGGTTGTGGATTTGTTCCACATGTTATCTTAGGGGAGTGGCTTTCAATGGGGGTCGGCACACAAAGTGGTGCCAGGATAACTCATTTATAAGCTAGTTAATCCAGTGAAAATGTAAATAAATGTATTAGGGGAAAGGGTAGATCTTAACACTTAACAAGAATAATTTTGCCTCGCTCATGGACTCAAGGGCTTGTACAGACTTGGGATGAGATGAGAAGGCCTGGAATGGCAAGATCGTTATCTTGTCTCTACAAAAGATAATTGATTCTGCATTGGATTGCATGTGGTGCCAGGGGTCGTGAGAGGCTACCAGGGTAACCCATGATGAGGGCCGAGGCCTAGGAAGATTCATCGAGGTAACCCATGCAACTTTGTGATGACACTCCTCCTAATTCAACAATATGTTTGGTTCAGTGATGCAATTGATTATTTAACTCTGGAAGCAATGTAACCAATGTGTTAGTGTTGTATTTGTATTTGATTGAGTTCAGTCTTGTGATAGCCTATGTCTAGAGGTAGTTGGTCTTGTCTAGGAAGCTTGGTTACTATCTACTAGCATGAGGGGTGGGCCTTCGGGTACCACTTGGTTGGGTGGAACATGCACCTTACTCCATTGGGTTCCCTTCTTAGGTTCGTGATGGCGGGATCTTCCAGTTGGAGAGATCGTGTGCACCAATTGTTTTATTCCATTCATTTGATTATTGTATCATTTGGACATTTGCATATGTATTACTCCTCAACTATATTTGAGGAGGACTCTTGTACATTATAATTCTATTATACGATCTTCCTCATTCTGGGAATGAGTATTGTAAACATTATTTGAAATTAATGTAATCCATGGACCGTTATGTACTTCTATCGTATGTGATGTTTATTGCTTTGAATGTATGTTCTTTAAATTTATGACTAATAATTTATATGCTATGAATGAGATATTGTTTATGTTATGGTATTCATTTGTAAGCTTAGTTGTGTGCCTTAGAGGTTGTATGCATTGTGTAGTGCACTTTTCATGTTATTTATTGCACTTCAAAAGAAAAAAAAAATTATTCACTTTCGTAGTAGTTGCATCTTCCTCCAGGGTTACATGGTGAGGCGTTACATTATCAATATGAAGCCTTGAATGAAATTTTTCCTTTTTCTTCCCCTTGGCTTTTGGAGGAGCTATCTCTTCAATATCAAGCTCTTCTAGAGAGATCATTTGTTTCTTTCACTTCAATACTTGAGAGACCAACCAAGGAGGAAGGGAGGAAGTATATGCTTCTTGACACACCATCAATTCTTGTGTCGTAGCTAATTCTATAGAAATGATTGGTATGGTAACAATCGGGCCAATATCTATCATGATTGCTCCAATAGACTGCATACCAAGTTGAATCTGCAAAGACTCATTTATAAATCTATCGAATTTAGATTCAGATGAAACATCAAAATATGGAGATGAGAAACTTGGGATGGATGAAGGAGAGCTTGACCATACATCTACAATTTGTGTGTTTGAAACTATAGGGGTAGTGGCAAGCATAGTTGATGTTGCAAGGGGAAGATAAATGTCCATTGCATGTGTGCTATATGTGGGAGGAGGTGAAGTAGGGAGAGGAGGTGGATGAGTGTTAGGATTGGGAGGTGTATGACATTTGAAGAAAATATTCAACAATATTCTCATGTGGGGATAGATATTGTTCATCGTCATGCCTAGGTTCTTCCTCATTACCTTCCTTTTCTCCTTCATCTTTTTCAACTCTTCTTCTTCACTAGACTCTTCTTCTTCTGCAGACTCTTCTCCTTCAGATTCTTCACTTTCATTTCCTTCTTCTATGGAATTTTGTTCCTCAGAAGCAACCTATTTCCATGCTGCATGTGTAGGTTCAAATTTTGTTACATCATATTCTTCAACAGTCTGTGTAACTTTATTACCAATTGTGAACTTGATTTGAGGATCCTTCTAAGAATAAGGAGTAATTTTTTTTTTCTTTGCATGGAGTTGTGTCCATTGATTGGTTTCTACTCCAGATGCTTTTGCTTCTAATTTGGTCTTGAAAGCTTTCATTTGGAAACCATGTTTATGCAACCATTTTGTTATGCTATGCAAGATGGGAGAAATCCTTTCCTTGATAGATATACTTTCCTTTTTAGACCATTGAATTGGAGGTAAGGGCCTCTTAGCAATCTCATCTTCTTCATAAGCAGAGTTTAGGATGTTGCCAGGATCTTGGAAATCCTCTAGTAGATCAACTACCCCCAACTCTCTAATTTGTTCTACTGTTAGCCTGTAATAGTCCATTTTGTGGATGTCTTCTTCATCTCTGCAATATGCCCATATATCTTCAAAGTGGTAGACATGTTAGTGATATTTCTTTAATTTCTTCTTCACATCTTGGTAGTTCAAACCTATATTTGTATGTTCTAATAGTTATGACTTGCATTTCTGCATAGACTAAATTTTCCTTTTGCATATTGTGAACAGTATACCTTCCAATTTTCAAAGGGAACTTGAAACCTGGTTTGTGAATTTGCATGTGTTCCTTATGGAATAAAATCAGCTATCTGCATAGCTCCATGAGTATCCACTTATGTGATGGATATCTGGGCAACATGTATAGACACCCAGAATAAAAACCCACTTTGATATAGGTGAAAGTCAAAAATTGCAAAAGATACACCCAACTTTACTAACCACTTTGTAGGCCTCATCCAATACTCTCTTCTTTTCGAGAGTTAGATCAAAACTGAAAGGCAGGGGTGCAAAGAAAGCATTGGTGACCTTCCTGAAATGATGAAGAATTTATCTTAATTTTAACTAATAAAAATACTCATATATAGGCACAAAATTTTGGTTTCCCTTTGTAGACAACCCCAAAAATTGCCTCATTACTATGACAACGTACACCAAATAAGAATTCATGTAGAAATTCAAAGTGGTTGGCACATTTATTAGCTGCTCATGAATTTCATCACTAATTTGAGTCCCCCAATCAATATGAGCTTTCTTTCTCCTAATGATCTGGATATATTCATACATCCATTCTTGAAAAATGGGATGACGCAGGCAATCCTTTAACCCTACTCAAGAGATTAATCATGTCACTAACATATTCTTTGAAATCACTCCTAGGAAGCCCCTTTGACCATCTTGAGATAGTATACCTAGGTGTTTTCAACCATTGGTTGTTAATCAAATTTTTGGCCTTAGTTGGATCCTGATCATAAACCTCTTGTGCCTATTGCATTGAGATCTTTGTGTATTGTTCCATGTGAGGAACCTGGAAGACAATATCAAATAATTTAGGATCTAGTCTCATCATAAATTACCCTGAGGAATCTATTACACTTTTGCTATCTTTGATGTAGTGAGATACAACTTGGAGAACAAACTTCATATTATGAGTAGAAGTTGGGAATGTGGATACTAGGTGAAAATTTCTATGAAAAATAGCTCTCAAGTTGTCTTCTAAGGGCTAATGCTCAATTCTTTTCATGAAATCTTCAAGGTCTTGATAACCAATTTCAGTGTCTTTAATTTCATCTACCTTTGAGATCACCACGGTAGGCAGAAAGACACCCTAGTATTTGTATTTCATTTTTCCCTCTTTCTTAGAAGATGATGGAGGTTTGTTTGTTGTCAAGTTCAATATGATCAAGGTATATCATCTTCTTGGATCACCTGATGAGATCTTGAGAGGAACTACAAGAATAGTGAATCAACAAATGTAAGGAGAAAATGCAGCATTGGGAAGCGTGAAGTGAGAAAGAAAGTTGGAGCAACTAAAAATGAGCTATTTTGTACAGAAAATGGAGCATTGGTAGAGAAATAGAGTTCAGAGTGCATTCAAAGTGATTTTTAGAGTGTTAGAAGAAAAAACTGCCTTTTGTGTAGGAGAGTTGAAAATCAGCGCTCCTACATCTTGAGATAGCAATTGGCATGTAGGGGCGCTAAAAATCAACACTCCTACATGTCTTTGGCACTTAGTAATTTTCATGTGTAAGAGCGCTAAAAATTAGTGCTAGCGCATTTGGGGGATGACATTTGCTTATGATCGGGTACTGAATTTTAGTGCTCGAGCATATTCTTTCTTTTGTTTGGTTGAAGTGTACAAGTGAGGAAAAACACTGCTTCGGCATTTTGAGATAGTGTGACTCCATGTAGGAGCGGTGATTTTCACTACTCTTGCATGGTAAGAGTTGGTGAAATTCTTGAAAGAAAATGAAAGCACTAAATATTAGTGTGTTAACATCATATAAGTTTAGTTTACTCCATGTAGCAGCTGTGAAAATCACCGCTCCTGCACGGAGTGAAACTCAAAATATGTACGAGCAGGGAGATCTTCGCTATTACACAGAGCTCGATGACTCAAAAACCTCCACTGAATAAGCATCAAAAGAAAAACTTAAAGAAAAAGAAAACACCCAAAAAGATAAGACATTCAATGTTGAGTAAGGGGATGTCATCGAACAAGGACGTGCATACCATGGCAAGAGAGACCTAGGAAAAACGAAAATCCAAACAAAATAGGGAGGTGAAAAATGAATGGAAGGGTGCAAAGACAAACTTAGAAACAAGGACATAATAAAAGGAAAGAAAGCAACGAGAACGTGGGAGAAAGGAGGAAAATTATAAACACAAAAAAGAACCTGATAAAATGCAAAACTCCAGTCGAAATGCTTGGAGAAATTGTCTACAACTTCGACAGAAACTTGGAGGATGATCAACGCTCAGAGGGAAAGAGAAAAGTAAAGTAAAATGAGGAAGATTAGCTAAAAAATACCTTAACAAGATATTAAAAGGATATCATTAATGCAACTCAAGTTGTGTTAATTATGGCACGCATAATGGCGAAAAAGATGCACGAGCAGTGAAAATCACCGCTTGTGCATAAACTGACTTGAGGAACCAAAAGTGCACAAGCGGTGATTTTTACCGCTCATGCATTTTTGAAAGAGTGACCAAAGTTTAGGAGCACTAATTTTCAACACTCTGACACTTGAAGTTTGAAAATTTACAAATGCTCATGTAGGAGTGTTGATTTTCATCACTTTGACATGAACCATAATTTTGACTAGCTTTCAAAGGTTGAGAATTAACGAAGATACTCGTTTCGAAGTTCTTCAAAATATGGACGTGGGGGAATGCTCAAACTTACTATTTTATGTTTTAGACCACGCATCAAGGTGAATTAAAAATTGCCTCATTTTGCGCACTTGAAGTACACAGAACTATGAAATGGACAAGTTTTGTAGGGGGTTATCCCGTGAATCTGGCGCAGTTGGATTCAAGGATAACACATAGTAGGTGATTTTTATGATGGATATTATTTAGTCAAAAATATATATATATATATATATATATATATATATATATTTTTACGTTCTTATTGTTGATAAAATAAAATATGTACATTTTTAATGAGAAATGATGAAAAATTATTCTATAAAAAGTTAAGTTTGTATTATAATTTATGATAGATCAAGAAAATATTAATAGTGATTTTAAATAATACAATACAAAAATTATAAGTATCTCAAATAGTTATCATCAATGTCATGGTGATGTGGTTTATAATAATTGACATCTCAATTTAAATATTATACTCATTATTATTATCTTTTATTTGTTATGATAGACACGGGCTTAAACATTTATTATTAGCTCATTTGTATCTTTAAAGATTGATAAGATTTTTTATGACATGTCAACATCCTTCATTAATTGTATATATTATAAATATTATACTAATAGTAATTATCTAATATCATATAATACTGATTCATATATATGTTACATAAGTAGATAATGTTTGAGTGTTATTTTGGACAAGAGTAATCTTTAAGAAATCAAGGTAATTTGACAAATATCATAATTAAAGTCTTAAAAAAGTATATACCAACTTTTATATATATGCATAATACAATTTTTTCATTTTGATGCTTAATTTGAATAAATAAACTAAATTTTTTGGTCAATAGAAAAATCATTATTCTCATACTAATAAGATATTATAACAATCAATATTTGTTTGTATTTTAATTGATTAGTATCAATTATAATATCTAAAATGTTACAACAAAAAAGACTAGTCCCTATAACACTTATTAATATGACTTTTCTAAAAAGTCTATAAAATAAAACATTTAGACAACTTTCCTTTCACAAATTATTTTTTAATAAAAATATAATAATAACATAAAATAAAAACAACTTTCAAAATATTATAATTCATAAAATAGTCAAGAGACATAATATTTCTACAATCTATATTAATGAATATGAATTGTATGCAATTTTATAACATTAATATTTAAGATCACTTTCCTTCTCATTTTGTCATTCACTATAAAATATTAAAAATATTAAACATATCATGATTCCCTTCATTAGACCATAATCCCACTTGTACTTCTTATATTCTAAATAATTGATATCTACGGTGCATCATATTATTGAGTGACTATTAGATTCACTCCAAATAATTTGAAATGGATCTCTATCATCAAATATATATTTTATTTTTAATCAGCAAATTTAAAAATCTTATAAGATAAAAACTACCACTAAATTATCATGAATAATTTTATGTTACACAAATACAAACATATATGATACTCTAATTTATCATTCTACTAAATTAAAACATACCTATTAATATAACTTCTTTATAAATTAAAACACAAAAAAATTTGTCCTTGTGGGAGACCACTAAAATTTGTACATCTCAAAAAAATTAGATGCCTACATATTGTAATAGGAAAGGGCTTCTCAAAAGGAATTGTAATAAAATTTTCATTTTCCTTTACAAAAGCTAGCTTTATAAAAAAATTTATCTATTTTCTGTTGTATACACATCACTTTTGAAAAGCAAAAGCTTGTATAGTTACAAAATCCTAAAGGGAAAAAGGAACTTTTTCATGAATAAAATCCATCTATTTTGTACTTAACATAAAAATCTTAAAAAGAGTCCACGTTCATATTTACAAATGAATGACTAAAATATCCCCCAAATATATGGGAAGATTAACTTTGTGTTTTTTTTACTCTAATGGGTAAGTTTTTTGCTTCATGTACTTTCATTTTAGATGCTTCTCTTGTTCTTAATACATTTATTTAACGACTTAAAAAGCCCACGATAATAATAAAGGAATATATTATACATACCCCATTTGGAGCTTTAAAGATAAGATAAAAATGAACATTTTCTTTTCATTTCTTTAATTATATGTTGCTTTCTAATTTAGAATTTAAGCATGACAAAAATAATGAAGTTAAATTTTAAACTAGAAAAGAAGAGAGGTTGTTTATAAAAATAATATAAAAGATAAAGAGTTTGATTAGTTATTATGGTAGTTGATATAGTTTTATTACTTTGTTTTGGATTATGTTAGGTCAAAAATATGATTTTAAAATTTATATTCTTCTATTAAGTGTTTTGTTAATGATTAAAATTTATATGTGGGTGTTTTAGCTTATTTCCACTACTTTTATTATTATGTTTGTGTTTCATTTTGTGTGTTCACGCAATTATTTAGTAAGTAGTTTTATGATCATATGTGGTTGTAAGCATGGATAAGGTGTAAAGCACGAAACACACTTCTTAATAAGACATTATATCAAAGACAAAGCTGAATGAATCAAATCAAAGCAATAATCAATTGAAAACGTCATATTGTTCTCCATCTCCAAAGATTTATTAAACCACTATTGCTCTCAGATCGTGAGGACACTATGATTGTTAAAATAACAATTCAAAGAACGAGATGGATGGTAATGCAATGATATGGAGCTTAATATGATAATACTAGATGATAAATAAATTAAACTAGCATGAATTGATATGAAACAGATAAATGCAGCTACAGGAGACAGCCATGATGTGAAAGCTTGATTGTTGGATGTTTGCATTCCTGCAGAGTAAGAATGCATAAGTTAGATTATCTGGATCCTTTTTCTTGGTTCAATAAGGTTGTATTTATAGATTTATTGGCTGTAGAAATGCACAGGGAAGACATTGAGAGGCTTGGATTCAATCTGGAGGATTGAATGGTGAAAGATGGAGGAGATTGAGAGAATTTTGGAGACTATCTCTACCCATGAAAACACCAGGCAAGAGAAGAAGAAAGATTGATGGAGGAGGATTAAGAGAAGATTTTGGAATTTGTCTCCAATTTATCTCCAAAACTTCCCATGAAGTTTCAAAGCATTAATTGTGACATATTTTAGACATAAATTAGACATAGGATATCTAATTCATTTTTGAGGAAATATAGATAGAATATTCTTTATGTCTTTATTCAAATATTTTGATTTATTTAAATTAGCAAAAGAGGGCTAAATAATTTAATAAAACGAACTATAGAAGTTGTTTATTAAATTAAAAGAAAAATATGGCAATTAATCAATAAAGTGTTTAATCTTTATTTAATTAATTTAAGATTGATGTGATAGAAAAAAATAGGGATTTGATAATTAAATCAAACAAAGTATTTAATTTTGTTTAATTAATTAAGATTGATATTAGAAGAATTTAAATGTGACGTGAACGTGAACTATATAAATAAATAATTATATTTATTCAAATAGTAGAGGAAATTAGAATAATTAATCAAATAACTTGTATTTAATTAATCGGATGCTCCAGACCATTTTTAGTTGTATACATTTTGCCCCTCTTCGAAGTGATGTGTTTACACGTTGCTTCGAAAAAAAATTTGCTGCTACTGTCAGGATCGATGATAAAAAAATAATTTTGTATGCCCCAAACATGCCCTAGACATTGATTTTCAGATGATTGATGATAATATGCCCCCTCGGGAGATAAATTAATGATTTGATGATTTTTGGAATTTTTGGAATTTTTATGATTTTCTGATAATTTGATAAATATATGATGATGAAATAATTTATCTCCCGACAAATGATGAAGAAATATAGCTCGCGGATGAATTTCAATTAATTTCATGGATTAAAATTAATCAGAATATAATAAAACCCCTCAAAAATCCCTTTTCAAAAATTATATATAGTCCAAAAGGTCATTTTCAAAGTCATTTGCACTTTTTAGTTTGAAAAATCCTTGTGATAGAGACATTTCAGCCAGCTAGAGTAGGATGCCAATCCCTTACCACACTCACTGTTTCGAGCACGTTCAACGTCACCGACGGCCGGCCGCGTATGGACCTCCGGTATGTACCCCTAATCCTCCTCGTAATTTGTGAAATTTTATTTTTTATGAATTTTAAATGTTTAGGCATATTTTTCCCGTTTTAGCGCTTTCAAGCCACATTGTAGCGCTTTCACTCCGGTGTAGCACTTCCAGTTTGTAGATTAGCGCTTTGATTTTTAGTGCTTGTGTTAAAATCTCTAGCGCTTCCATAGGGTAATGTAGCACTTTCGATGATATAGCGCTTAGGATTTGAATTTTAGCGCTATGATGTTGGATTTTAGCGCTTAGAGATTTATAGCACTTTGATTTGGTTGATTAGCACTTTCATGGTCTGTTCTAGCACTTCTGGTAAAGCGGCACTTTGACGGAATGTTGTAACGCTCAGATTCAAAAAATTTGCATTTAGGGTAAAATAGCACTTCAAATGCCTATTATAGTGCATCGGAGTGCTGAAGTAGCACTTTTGAGATTTAGCGTTTTGGGTGCCTGATTTAGCGCCTTGGACTGATAAAGTAGCGCTTTTGGGATTTAGCGCTTTGGAAGCCTAATCTAGCGCTTTTGTGTTAGAATTAGAATTGAAGATTTTGACTTAGATAACCTTGATTTTGTCACTTCTGATCATATCCATTCTTCGGATTAGTATGATTGATAATCCAAATTCTTGATGTTGGATTATGATGATTTAAATAAGACTAGTTTCTCATGATAGGCAAGAAGAAAATCCTATTTATGATGATCCTCAAGATAGGCGAGGAAATGATTCAATATCCGATAAATCTTATGATAGGCGAGATTAGATACTGTTTGATGAACCTCATGATAGGTAAGGTTTGTTGATGTTCGCCCATGAATTTTGATCGAAAATTCATACCAAATTTTTGGAATAGACTTGATAGTAGAATGACTTTGATTTCCTTGACATAGTTCATTGATTGTGGATTTTTCATTATGATGATAGGAGGATTTGAGTACTCTCCAGATACGAGAGAGGTTTCCATGGACTACAAAGTTGATACCTCATCTAACACCAGATGAGCTACAGATTATAGGCCAATGCGGCCTTACCAATTTGTTTGATATGCCCCAGATTAGGATTAATCGGGGTCTGTTGACTGCTTTGGCTGAGAAGTGGCATAGTGACCACAACACCTTTCATCTACCCACTAGCGAGATGACGATCACACCTGAGGATGTGTGGCGGATTCTGCGCATTCCATTCATGAGAGAGATTGTAGCCTATGATTCCCATGGGATCGGCGACAGAGATGTTCTTCGTAGAGTATTCCAGGATCAGGATATTGAGGGTCCGAGCGTCCAATGGAGGAGGATCGTTGATTCATACGTGACACTACCAGTAGTGGTAGCTGGATTTATTGGAGGTTTCCTTTGCCCTGATCATAGGTCAAAGGGATTCCTCGTGGGCTGGGGCAAGACTTTAGAGAGCATGATGGTACATGGTACCAAATATGCGTGGGGGATGTGCATGTTGGCACATCTTTATCATGATCTTCATTCGATTGTGTATCTAGGTGTAATGCCCCGCCAAGTAACCTTAAAGGAAGTTGCAATTAACATCATAAGCGAACCAATTTTTTTTATAAAGTGCATTTAACATACACATTCACTTACTAATTAACAACAAACCTCTAAGGCTACAAGGTTAGGATTACTTAAACCCACACATACATATTACATATAACCATAGCCTTATGAACTTTATGAAATAAACATCATACATCATAAGAATACCACATAACATAATAAGATAATCAACCAAGATACAATCTCATAAACATTATCTTAAACCAATAGTTACATCACTCATTTCTAGAATGAGACACTAATACAAATGTATTACAATTACATAACTCCACCTCTTACAAAAGAGGGATAAAGTATCATATACAAACTGAAATATTACAATGCAAGAAATTACAACAAGAACCGCGAGCTATCCATCTGGATGTCTCGCCACCAAGTACTGAAGATCGATGGGGACCCAACGGTTTTGGTGCATGTTCCACCCAACCAATGTGGTACCCGAAGGCCCACCCCCCATGTTAGGAGATAGTAACAAAGTAACATGGACAAAGATTCTACTACCTCTAACCAAAGGAAAACTCATACTGACTCATACTATTATAACCAACCAAATGAATTTACAAGTACAACTCATTCACCATACAAGTACAAATCAAGTACAACTCAAGTATAACTCCAACATCACTCACATAGGTCACATTGCTTCTAGACATAAAGTAGATCAAGTATGTTCACAGAACCATACATATAAATCAATTAACAACAATTGTCCTAGATAGAGTGTCATCGCAAGGTTTGTCATGAGATCTCCTCTGGGAATTCTTCATAGGCTCCGGCACAAGTAATCCTGGTGGCCTCAACCGAATCCCGACACTCATACTCACTCATGCGGAATCAACTACCTCTCGCAAGAACAAGATAGTTGATCTTGCCATTCCAGGCCTTCTCACTCATCCCAAGTCTAAGCAAGCCCTTGTATCTATGAGTGAGGAATAAATTATCTTGATTAGTGTGAATTGCATCCTAATCATCTAAGTACATTAATTTAGTTATCACTTGATTAACTCACTTCTGAAGGTTACCCGATTTACCACTTTGGGCTCCGGCCCCTATCAAAAGCCACTCTTCTAATGGACAACGCACTCATAACCAATCACCAAGGGAAATACAAGTGCATACAAACTAGGAATCATAACCACTCCAACACAAGGAGGATACAAATAATAGAAACTCACTCCAAACATCTTAGAGGCAACAATCACATAGTCCACTCCTTTCATAGGAGGTACAAAAAATCTCACTCCAAACATCTTAGAGGCAACAACACATAGTCCACTCTTTTCACACAAGGCAACAAGATGAAACCACATACCAAGGTCACTCCATACAAGGAGACACAGATCCCATAATCTGCTTCTAAACTAAGGAGGTGCAAACATTCCCGTTCGTGAAAACTGGGTAAAACTGAAAAGACACCATGCACTACCCAAGGGAAAACAACTGGATGGCATAAAAATTCAACAACCCTTATCCTCTAAGTTCTTCTGGAAGACTTATAATTTAGGACTAACACTAAATCCCAAAACCAACAATGCAACTTGACGACATAGCAACCAAAGCATTCAAGTCATCAATCAAATCTAATATTTGGATTTCCTAAATCCATACTCATTCAATAGGTAGTGTTGACAAATTCAAAGACATGATAACTAGATCATCTAAAATAATCATAACCCCTATTTCCCTTTTCATTATTGGAAATCTAAAACAAATAAACTTACTTCCCTTTACTGAATACAGAGAATTAAATCCTTTAAGATAATCATGAGGAAGATACTACTTTTGGATATACTAAATCCATATTTCTTTCATAATCCAATTGTAATGCCCCGCCAAGTAACCTTAAACGAAGTTGCAATTAACATCTCAAGCGAATTAATTTTTTTTTTATAAAGTGCATTTAACATACACATTCACTTACTAGTTAACAACAACCTCTAAGGCTACAAGGTTAGGATTACTTAAACCCACATATACATATTACATATAACCATAGCATTATGAACTGTATGAAATAAACATCATACATCATAAGAATACCACATAACATAATAAGATAATCAACCAAAATACAATCTCATAGACATTATCTTAAACCAATAGTTACATCACTCATTCCCAGAATGACACTAGTACAAATGTATTACAATTACATAATTTCACCTCATAAACATAAGAGGGATAAAATATCATATACAAATTGAAATATAACAATGCAAGAAATTACAACAAGAACCACGAGCTATCCATCTAGATGTCTCGCCACCAAGTACTGAAAATTGATGGGGACCCAACGGTTTTGGTGCATGTTCCACCCTACCAATATGGTACCCGAAGGCCCACCCCCCATGCTAGGAGATAGTAACAAAGTAACATGGACAAAGATCTACAACCACTAACCAAAGGCAGACTCATACTAACTCATACTATTATAACCAACCAAATGAATTAACAAGTACAACTCATTCACCATACAAGTACGAAACAAATATAATACAAGTACAATACAAGTACAAAACAAGTATAACTCCAACATCACTGACATAGGTCACATTGCTTCCAAACATAAAGTAAATCAAGTATGTTCACAGAACCATACATATAAAACAATTAACAACAGTTGTCCTAGATAGAGTGTCATCGCAAGGTTTGTCATGAGATCTCTTCTGGGAATTCTTCATAGGCTCTGGCACAAGTAATCCTGGTGGCCTCAACCGAATCCCGGCACTCATACTCACTAATGCGGAATCAACTATCTCTCGTAAGAACTAGATAGTTGATCTTGTCATTCCAGGCCTTCTCACTCATCCCAAGGCTAAACAAGCCCTTGTGTTTATGAGTGAGGATTAAATTATCTTGATTAATGTGAGAAGTTAGTCCTAATCTTCTAAGTACATTATTTTAATTATCACTTGTTTAAATCACTCTTGAAGGTTATCCAGTTTACCTCTTTGGGCTCTGGCGCCTAACAAAAGCCACTCTTCTATTCGACAACACACATCCAAACAATCCACCAAGGGAACCACAAGTGCATACCAACTAGGCATCATAATCCACTCCAACACAAAGAGGATACAAATAATAGAACTCACTCCATACATCTTGGAGGCAACAAACACATAGTCCACTCCTTTCACTGGAGGTACAAAAGATCTCACTCCAAACATCTTAGAGGCAACAACACATAGTCCACTCCTTTCACAAGAGGTACAAAAGATGAAACCACATAACAAGGTCACTCCATACAAGGAGACACGGATCCCATAATCCGCTCCTAAACCAAGGAGGTGCAAACATCCCCGTTCATGAAAACCGAGTAAAACTGAGCATGCACTACCCAAGGGAAAACAACTGGATGGCATAAAGATTCAACAACCCTTATCCTCTAAGTTCTTCTGGAAGACTTATAATTTAGGACTAACACTAAATCCCAAAACCAACAATGCAACTTGACGACATAGCAACAAAAGCATTCAAGTCATCAATCAAATCTAATATTTGGATTTTCTAAATCCATACTCATTCAATAGGTAGTGTTGACAAAGTCAAAGACATGATAAATAGATCATCTAAAATAATCATAACCCCTATTTCCCTTTTCATTATTAGAAATCTAAAACAATTAAACTTACTTCCCTTTATTGAATACAAAGAATTAAATCTTTTAAGATAAGCATGAGGAAGATACTACTTTTGGATATACTAAATCCATATCTCTTTCATAATCCAATCACAATGATTCAATTAATCTAAATAGAAATTAATAAATAACATAATTGATTGCTTCATCAATAAAACAACTTCCTAATTTACTTTTAAATCGACACAAATCCATGCAAGTAAACTCTTTCCCATTTTCTAACCAAATCTTACATCTCATTCAATTTTCTATTCAACACATTCAATCACTTTAATATAATAACATATTGTTTCTCTATCCATTTTTCATATACACTAATCAATCCAATTTTAAATCTCTATTCAATAATATATTGCATTCTTTAAATCAAATATTTAACTCTTTCAATTAAACTTTAACAAGCCATTTTAAAATAACAATAATTTCTCATATGTTTATAATTTTAATTCCACTAATCTAATATACAAATTTTATTTAAAATAATATAAATAAATATAATACTTTAGTATTATAAATTATAATATAAAATATTATTAAATAATATTTTAATATTATAATAACAATACATAAAATATTAATATTTATAAATATCAATTTATTATTATTTTATTTTCAGAATAGCCATGGGAAAAATAACTTAACAGTAGTCTCATGTTTTAAGCATAACTAAAAAACTACGATCTGGGTATTTACGATTTTTGGACAGGGGTAAGAAAATTTTAAGATGCAAAAACTCTTTAAATTTTTTGAAAACCCAGTTTGTAAAATTGAAGTTATAGGCGACGCAATCAAACCATTTTACCATGAAAATATAACTATACTGCAGATTTTAAAATCCATTTTTTGATAATAAACAGAAAGTTTCATTTTCTAAAAACATTCTAAATGCATTTTTCAATCTCTATGTTTGATTTCAATAACAATAAAATCAATTTCTCCAAATAATTTAAATTCAACTAAGGTTTTCACAATTTTCACTCAAGAATTTTCATAAGCAAAGGCTGTAAATTTATTTAATTCTTTTCTTCTAATATCAAGTTTGTTTTCTAAAACAGATTTAACAAACAAATCTTTAATCACTACTATTTAAAAAAAAACAATCAAGAACAATAAAACACAAAAAGGAAAACTTGGTACAAGAAGCTACAGGAAGAGATGAATTTCTGATGCAAGCCTCCTCCAAAGATTTCCTGAATTTTCTTCAATCCTCCAATGAATCCAATCCAAAATCCAATAAATTCAAACAATCTTTCCTTCAATCAATTCTACAATCAAACTTTCTTCAAACCTTTGTGCAAATTTTTCAAAATTTCTTTCCTACTGTAAAAATGAATTTTCCTAAAAACTTTCTGCCCTAAAATTAAAACATGTATTCTTTATAAATCAAAAATACCTAATACAACCCTAATTAACATTACATGCAAATTAGATATTTCAATTTCAATATTTACAACCCTAATTCACATTACATGCAAATTAGATATTTCAATTTCAATTTCAATTTCAATTTCACCTTCAATTTCGAATTTCAATTTCAATTTCAATTTCAATTTCAATTTCAATTTCACTTTTGGAAAACCCACTTTCAATTTAAAATGCAATTTCAAATAATAAATTAATTTCCAAAGTTGCAACCAATTTTCCAAACAAACATTTAATTACAATTTCTAATTTAATTCCCACACATTGAAATTTAATTCCAAATTTAATTTTAATTCTTTTATTTCCTTTCATTCTCTTGCATCACGTTTAATTAATTAATTTAATTATTTAATAACTAAATTCAACCCCCTTGGATTAAATTTAATTAATTAAATAATTTAAATATAAACTTTTATCCATATTGCATTATTTAAATTAAATAACCATCAACATAATTTAAATGCAATTATTCTAAATATCTATTTCCAAATCAAGAATTCTTCAGAATTAAATAACATCAAAGCAAGACAGATAATGACTCAACACACACAATTGACGACACACTTAGGCTAGGGTGTAAACTTGACACATGTTACCTAGTTACTATCTCCCATTCAACTTAACCGTTGGATCGACACGCTTAAACCTGTGAAACCAGGTGGAGTCGATGTCATGTACCTGCAATCCTGCAACCAAATAAACAACATCATACAATATATCCAACATATAATACACACTGTGAAGAAGGAATTACGGATTCACAGGGCGCTCGCAAGCGAGTGATGCGAAATCGTCCTCTTCACCAATACACTCATCGAAACTGACACTTCCATCATAATCCAGTAATCTCATAATAACATCTCATATTAACTCTACAACATCATAAATCCGTAATACATGTGAAACAATAATCGGATAACTACATCCCACAATAATAGTTGTTACTCAATAGTAGCAATCAAAACATCATAACAAAATGTATCCAGTATCAAAGTAATCTACAACCAAAACATAGCATAAGGTAAACTGAACAAGAAACAAAACGGAGGGGTATTACATAGTACATGGTACCAAATATGCGTGGGGGATATGCATGTTGGCACATCTTTATCATAATCTTCATTCGGTTGTGTATCTAGGGGCACGCAACTTATCAATAGGGATGACCCTGTTACAGGTGTGGGCATGGGAGCATTTCTCTATTGGTCAGTCATTTTCAGTTGCAGATAGACCAGCCGACAGGCCCTACATGTTTAGATACAAAGGTCGGCTTACACAGGCCTGGATGGCCAAGCTAGAGCATTGGAGGCGGGTGTTTGATGATATAGAGACTGTTACCTTGCGTCCATACCTCGACTTTGAGCAGTGGGACGAGGATGATGCAATTCTAGGATACCTCTATGATTCTATGTATCTGATCGGCCGGACACCATTTGTTTTAGAGAGATTTTTGCTTCGTCGAGTGTACAAATAGTATGGTATTGTGTAGTGTATGCCACAGGGGGTAGCCCACTATGCTAGGTGGTGGATGGATATTCCTGATTGGGGGCCCTGTTTATTGGATGATGCTTTAGTGGAGGGATATAAGGCATTGCAGCCATCACCCTAGGATATGCAGAGAGACAGTGCAGAGGCACTAGTCATAAAGGAGTATGCTACCTTTTTGACCTTGGTTCTACATCCTCGTATTACTATTCCAGATGAGCCAACACCACTACCAGTAGAGGAGAATGTGGCAGAGGGTTCTGTAGAGAGTGAGGGTGGTACTCCGACAGGCAGTAGCATGGAGAGTGGTAGTGATGGTAGCAGCAGTGATGACAGTGATGGCAGTAGTGGAGGAGACAGAGGGGTAGGACCAGCCATCAGTGGTTCATCATCTAGCAGGCCTCGCAAGAGGTGAGCAGTGACAATGCCACCTGTGGACCATCAGAGATAGATTGCAGGTCTACAAACATAGGTTCAAATACTGCAAGGGCAGTTGGTACAGGCTCGGCAATTTGCTTGTTCAGACCCAGACTCAGATGCAGGCGTAGGCGCAGGCTCATGCTCAAGCTTTAGCGTAGGTTCAGGGACAGTTGGCAGCTGTACAGACGTAGGTGGCCACTTTGATAGCTGAATGAGATAGTGCTTGGCAGATTGCCGAGAGGGCACAGGAGACAACGGAGACCCTCCAGAGAGTGGCTGATGGTACCTCAGTGGGGGACTATATGAGAGAGGTTATGTGGGCTAGCCGAGAGGCATATTTTTATAGAGGCAGATATCATGATGCAGTGCCTGCCGATCGCAGAGTCAGTTATGCCCCATCCATATCTGGGCGGACGCACAAACAGACAGTGAGTGAGGGGATGACACAGCCTCCACGCAAAGATCCCAGAGATCCTAGTTCTTTCGGGGATGGTGGTGGTACTGGTCCTTCCGGGGGTGGTGGTGGTACTAGTCCTGTTGGGCCCGCACACTCTAGTAGTAGCAGATTGTAGAGGCTATTGAGATTCTTCTTTTTGAGACATGATGTACATTACGATGTAGCTCATTTTTGACGATGTATACTTGACACTGATGATATATATACAGTTGATGTGATTTTATGATGGTGTATGATTTCTATGTGATGGATGCATTTATTATGTTGATCTATGCAATATGTGATGATCTATATGAATGATTTTATTTCAATATGTGATGATATAATGATGAATGCTTTTATTTCGTGTAATGATTCAAAGATAAATGTATTTGTAGAATGTATGATATATGGATGTATGATGTGATTTATGTATGGATGAATGGATAGATTCTTTTTATTTTAAATATGATGATGATAAAAATGATGATCTTATGATGAATGATAATGGATGGATGTAATGATAAATGTTGACAAGACTTGCATTTCTTTCATATATGTGATAAAGATGTATGGATGGAAATGATGTATGCATATGATTTGGATGGATGATAATGTAATAAATGTTTTTATGGTTTAGGTGAAATGATGTACTTTGTGGTATAATTTAATTCATAAATTATTTGATGTATGATCAAATGCATAAATGATGAAATGATGAAGAGATGATGACTCCTACATGTTTTTGATTATTTTTGAATTTATGTCAAGTATACTCAGTCTTATTTGTAGATTAGATAATTATTGATTAGAATCCTTTATGTAACAAATACTCTGCAGATAATGAATATGATGAATGCAATCTAATTTTAACATGCAACTATATGCAAAACAATTGTCATTTTAATAGTACTTTGTGCCTTTTGTCATCATAGAGCTTTATTTGAATGTTGAAAGTGAGTACAAGCATCAATGGTATGTGTTAGACCAATGACAACCTGAGTACTTCTTTCATGATTTTTGATATTGCAAGCGAACACAAGAATCTAGGTATGATTTAACCGAGATGACCTAAGCATTCATTGCGTAAACAGGCAGTGATTAATCATTTCAATGTGTGAATTCTGAATGTCATCGGTGATACATTTGCATAGCACATCCCCTGACAATTCATATATTTATATGATTAGCTTTTACAAACAGTAGATAATAAACACATCATTCTTTTTCCTTGTTTCTCTAGTTCAATACATCATTGAGTTACTCCCAAGAAATGATAATCAAAAATACAATTTATCCATTATTGACTTAGAGTGTTTCATTCATTATTCAGATTTTAGATCATCCATCCTAATTTTGTGATGTTTTTGGAGTTTTGAGATTTTGACTAAAGACCTAACATACTAACCTATCCTAGGGGTCTCGGGGGCTGATCAAAGATTAGCCTTGCCTACGTTACACACGCAGAGACCACGTAGTTTGACTGACACAGACCTATGTTTCTGGATTTTTCTTTTTCAGACTTACCCTTTTGACATGTTTTTGGATTTTCGATATGATACGGATGGTTGATGCTATTCTGACGATGATTAATGTTGCGCTTTGATCATTGTTTTTGGTTTTTTGCTATACTATTGTGTGCCCTTTGGTGAAATCAATATTTTTGTTGCCCCTAGTGATATCCAGATGTTGCCCCCAAGCTTTGGAGTGATACTTGACTATTTGAAAATGATTTTGATATGGATGCAAAGATGGAAAGACTACTGACATGATATGAAATGGTACTGACTGCCAGATTAATGATCCTGATATATATCAAAATAGATGGGAAAGCTGATCTTAGAATCACATACGACGCCTGTTTCCAGGTTTTCACCATATGTTTTGATTACACTCTTTGTGTTTTTGTATTTTTCTCATTTTTCTTTTTTTCTTTTTCTTTTTGTATTTTCTATTTTTTTTTGTATTTTTGTGTTGCCAAGATGCCTGTTTTCCAGGTTTTCATCAAGGAAACCATTTTTAGAAGTTTGACCCGTGCACTAAGAGATTCAAGCATATAACTTTTGGAGATGAATACTGTTGATAGGTTCATCAAACAAATCCCCTTCTGACGTTGATAGCTGATATGCTCCTGATCCATACACTGAAATGACGACAAAGGGACCAAGCCAGTTAGGCTCAAATTTTCCTTTCTTCTCCCTGTCTTGCTGATTCCTAGGGTTTTCTTTTAGTACCAAGTCACCAACCTGAAAGACCCTTGGTTCTACCCTATGGTTGTAACTTCTTGACATCCTCTATTGATAAGTCATTAGATGATTAACAGCTTGTTAACGATGCTCATCCAACAACTCTAGTTCCTGCAGTCTACATACTCTATAGTCTTCATCTGAAATGATACCTCTGAGTGATACATGAAGGGATGGAATTTCAATTTCAATGGGCAATATGGATTCTAACCCATATACCAAGGCATATGGAGTTGCTCCTGTGGGTGTTTTGATACTTGTTCTATAGGCCCATAGTGCAGGATATAGTGGAACATGCCAATCACGTCCAACATCGTTAACCGTCTTTTTGAGAGTTTTGAGTATTGTTTTGTTTGAGGCCTCTGCTTGGCCATTCCCTTGAGGATAGTACGGTGTTGAAAAATGATGTTGGATATGAAACTTATCACATAGCTCTTGGACATCTTGATTTTTGAAAGGTCATCCATTATCAGTGATAATGGATTGAGGGATCCCATATCGACATATTATGTAGTTCAAGATGAAAGAGGAAATTTGCTTCCTAGTGATGGTTGTAAGAGGTACTGCTTCAATCCATTTTGTGAAATATTTTGTAGCTGTTATAATGAACTTGTGTCCATTGGATGAAGATGGATTATTTTTTCCTAACAGATCCAAGCCCCATTGACAAAAAGGCCATGTTGATGTGAATGGATGCAGTTCTTGTGCTGGTGCATGAATCATATTGCTATGAATCTGACACTTTTAACATTTCTTAACAAACTGATAGGATTCTTTCTCCATGTATGGCCAATAATATCCCAAACAGAGGAGTTTATCAGCTAGAGTTATCCCACTCGAGTGAGTGCCACAAATACCCTCGTGAACTTCTCGTAGGGCCATTTCAGATTCGTTGTGTTCTAGACATCGAAGTAAAGTACCATCAAGACCTCGACGATAAAGTATTTCGGCGATTAAAGTATGTCGTGCGGATTGGCGGATGAAGTTTTGTTTTTCGTTCCTGGATAGATCAGGAGGAAGGACATCGTTCTTCAAGTAAGCATAGGTCGTTTCATAGATGGAGGTTTATGTGGTTTCTATATGGAAAATAGTAGTGGATTCTAGATTATTATGGGAAGGACATTATACTTTTTCTACCATAAACTCATAACAAACACGCTTCTCAGGCAATTGTAGTAATGAAGCAATTGTAGCCATAGCATCCACAGCTTTGTTCTCCGCCCTTGGAATTTGATGAAACTTGATACTGACAAAGGACTGTTTCAAATTATCTATTTGTTGCTTGTAGGGCATCAAATTTTCATTTTTTGTTTGATACTCGTCATTTACTTGATAAATAACTAGTTGAGAATCCCCATATACCTGTAAGTTTGTGATCTTCCACTGAATTGCTATTTTGACCCCAATGATTAATGCTTCATATTCTGCCACATTATTTGTACACTAAAACATTAATCTATATGATTTTGGAATGGTGTATCCTTGTGGAGAGATGAACAAGATTCTTGCTCCTGATCCTCGTTGTGTATATGATCCATCAAAATATAAAACCCATTATTGGGGCATTACTATCAGAATGTCTGCATCTGGGAACTCCATTGTCATTGGTCGATCATCTGGTAAAGGAGCCTCTGCTAATTGTTTAGCGATTGCCTGACGCTTGATTTCCTTTCTCTCTACATATTGAATTTCAAATTCACTTAATAGCATGACCCACTTTACCAGTCTACTACTGAGTAGATATTTTAGAGGATCGATCTTTGCTATTAGCTTGATTGTATGAGTTAGCATGTAGTGTCTCAGCTGTTGAGTAGTGAATACAACCATCAAGCAAGATTTATCTATCAAAGTGTAATTGATTTCATATCCATTCAATGTCCGGTTGATATAGTAGATGGCATGTTCTTTTCCTTCATAATCCTCTTGTGCTAACAGTGCCCCTAAAGAGATATTTGTCATAGCAATGTACAATATCAAAGGTCTACCTTTTGTTGGTGGCATGAGAATGGGTGATGACATTAGATATTGCTTGATTTGATTGAATGTTGTTTCACACCCCTCATCCTACTTGAAAACTATATTTTTATACAATAGATGATTAAAAGGATGACTTTTGTCTGCCAGTTGGGAGATAAATCTTCTGATCGATTGGAGCCTTCCCTGTAGTGATCTGAGTTGACTGATATTCTTAGGAGGTGGCATCTCCATTATTGCTTTGACTTTCGATAGATCCACTTCAATTCCTTTTTTCGAGACAATGTACCCTAATAGTTTTGCTGATGTGACCCCGAAGACACACTTCTTGGGGTTTAACCTGACATTGAATTTTTCCATCCATGTGAAGATTTTGTCTAGGATATGTAGATGTCCTTCCCTAGTACTAGATTTTTCCAGGATGTCATCCACATAATCTTCCATGAAGGTGTGCATCATATCATGGAAGATTGTCATCATTTCTCTTTGATAAGTGGCTCATGCATTCTTTAGACCAAATGGCATGACGTTCCAGTAGAAGGTTCCCCATGGACATGTGAAAGCCGTATTTTCCTAATCTTCTGGAGCTATTTTTATTTGATTGTACCCAGAGAAATCGTCCATGATTGACAACATGGCATGCCCTACCATTAAGTCCACGATGATGTCTATATTTGATACTATAAAATCATCCTTCGGGCATGCTTTATTTAGGTCCTTGAAATCTGTACATATTCTGATGCTATTGTCTGGTTTTGAAATAGGTACGAGGTTTGATATCCATTCAACATAGTCTATAGATCATATGAATCCAACATCCAACAATTTCTTTAGCTCTGTCTTTACCATCAATGCGATGTGGGGATGCATTTTTCTCAATTTTTTCTTGACAAGCTTGATTCCTGTGGGAAAAGATAAGATATGCATAAGCAGATTTGAGTCTAAGTCTGGCATATCAGAATATGACCAAGTGAAGTTGATGCTTCTTTCTTTAAAGAATTTGATGAATTCCGATCTTTCTTGGTCTGTCACGGATTCCGCCAGATATAGGATTCTTGTCCTTTCTTCAGTGTCGATGTTCACAGACTATGTTGGTTCCACTAGGACTAATGATCGCTCATGATAGTGTTCCAGAAGAGTGTCAAATCTTCCATCCTTCAGTGCCTCAGAAAGGTTTTCACCGTTAGATGTGCTCTTTATTTTTTCTTTTTCCAGATCTAATGATGCCATAGAATGCTTTTCACCATTAGATCTATTTTCCCTGTTTTCATTTTTGCAACTGGAAGATTTGACACCCTCCTGCCGAGTCATGTTGTTATGAGTGTTACAGATAGAACTTGTATCAAGTTCAGTATGACATAGGAATTTTACGCTGGCATCATCATTTGTAAATATTGGTATATTCAAAGGTTCGACAGGTTCCCAGTCAATGAGTTCAAGATGGATTAATGGCATGAGGTTATTAGATTCATTCAAGGTGATGGATGTAAGGGTTTGGACAGCCATTTCATCATAGTTGTTTATTGGAATATCGAGGTCCCTTATGGTACTTTCTTCAAGATCGTCTAGTCCACTCAAAGTCTTCTCATCCCCACTTGAATCATCAATATTTAGTGACCCTACCACAAGTGGTCTAGACCCAGAACTTTGGTCCTCCTCATGCGTAGGTGCATATTGTTGAATTACATCAACTTGAATATCAGTGAAAGATAGATCGAAACACAACACCCACTCATATTCATTTGAATCTGTTTTAGAGCTATCTCTAAATTGAAGGATATTTTCTATAGTCATCCTTGTTAGTTCCTATTTTTCTTCTTCAGAGTATCCTAGTCCTGTCTTCTCTTTTTATTGGAGAGTGAGGGATTGAATAGGCTCTGTGATTCCCTCCTTCCTTAATCCAACAGGCCCTTGTCCTTGATATCCCATTTTTTCTAAAATAGCTTTCCCTTTGCCATATTTATCAGTGTTGATATTGACATTTTTTATGCTGATATTTGATGTCGAGGGTTCCTCATATTTGTATAGCCAATCCAAGATTGCTTTGTTGTTTGTTTCATCCTCTATTGTACTTTTTTTGACAAACCTTTCATCAAGAATTGTGACTGGTAATGATGTTTGAGATTTGATCATAGATGGTTGACCATATGTCCTAGGAGATGGCATTAACTGTGATAGGTTAAGCGATTGCTCCATAGAATATGTTCCCATTCCTTTGTCTGTCAGATGGACTTGCTCTTGGAATTTATGTGATAAATAAGTTTGTTGATCCGGATTATCTATTGATTGAGTTTCAACAGGACTTGTTTCTTTTTCTTTGCCCTTCTTCTCTACCCACTTGGTAGTGATACTTGGACATTGTTCTTCTTTGGATGATTTTGAACATGATGCTTCCCTATTGTGTGGTATAAAGGTATCTTGAGAGATCCTAAGGGTGTCACAATGTTGAGGATGATTGTAATCAGCAGATATAGTCACCTCTCATCCATTTATTGGAAACTTCAAACATTGATGATATGTTGAAGGTACAGCCTGCATTTCATGCATCCATGATCGCCCTAAGAGAATGTTATATGTTAACTCTTTCTCCAACACTTGACATGCTATATGTTTCATCATTGGCCCCACTTGAATGGGTAGCACAATCAAGCCTTTAGACGATCTTTCTTCCTCATCATATGCTTTGATGGTCATTTTTCTCTGGGCATCAATAGCATCATCTGAGTACCCTAGTGCACGGATTAACTTGAGAGTGCAAATGTTCAGACTAGCTCCCCCATCTATTAAGACTCTCTTGACGCGATGATTGTGGATTAAGACTTCAATATGGAGTGCAGTATTATGGGGATGGTTTAGCGAGATATCATCATGTTCAGAGAATGATAGACAATGTGGGGTAGCCAAATGTCCCACCATAGCTTGGAACTGACAAACATCTAGATTCTTTGGTACCATAGTGGCAACTAAAGCTTGTTCTAGAACCTCCTTATGTGATGGTGATATCTTAAGGAGTTCTAGTATCGATATCTAAGCAGGAATGTTTTGTAGTTGATCAACAATGTTATGATGAGATGGAGGTGGAACTGCATGTGTAGATCCAACTCCCTTTAACATGACCTTGGCTTGCCCCCTAGTCATTACATTTACTATTTGATGTTCTTGACGGTCTTTGATTTTTATGACATTGATTTGATTATCAGAGTTTTCTATGCTGGGGAGCAAGTCCAAAGGGGTAGTGTTGTTGATTTTGGGTTCTTCAATGTTGTGACTAACTGTATGATCACTCTCTATTCTAGATAGACAAAGGATTGTTGTGTCAAAGACATGGTTGACATTCTTCCCTTTTTTGTTTGAAGATGATGGTGCTCCTTTGTCATAGTTTGACAAAGGGTCCTTGAAAGCCGAATGATCATTATTGTTTTGGGGTGTTTCCACATATGCTTTATTGTTGTCGATTAAATCTTGTATTGCGTGCTTCAACTCCATACAATCATTGGTTTTGTGACCTTTGTTATTATAGAAGTTGTAGTAATCAGCGTCATTCCACCATGGTGGCTTGACCTTTGGATCCCAGAATCGGGCTTCCCGTGCAGTGATAAGACCACTAGTGACTAATTCTTTCATTGTTGATTCTATCGTTTGGCCTAAAGGTGTGAACCTATTTGATGGTTTTTGATATGATTGTGTTTTTACGATCTCGTTGTTTTGTATGACATTTGACTTGACAATTTGATCATTGTTTTGATTCTTTGATGTAGATGTTGTCAAGTGAAAAATCGGTTTGACATTTTGCGAATCACTTGTTGTTTCATTGGTAGATGTGGTTTGATTCGTTTGCCAAAATTTTGGCTTATCACTACTTGAGTATTGATTGGAGGAGTTATTTGTGTTATTCATTTTATTGTTGAAATGTTTAATAACTCCTCTTTTGACTAATGCCTCCTCAATTTTAAGACCGTTTTCTATTACTTTTTTGAATGTGGGAGGGCATTGCAATTCAAGCCTATAACTCATTTCCTTTGTTAAGTTGTCAATGAACAACTCCATATTTTCTTCCTTAGGAATGGATCGAGGATATCTAGCGAACAATCATCACCATCTTTGTAGAAAAGACAAGAACGTTTCCCCTTTGTTTTGCTTTAGGTTATAAAGATCCTTTATTGTAACATCGTGTTGGATGTTAAAGGAGTACTGGGAAATGAACCTATTGACTAATTCCTCAAAAGTTCTGATACCCGGTTGTAGTTTTGAAAACCACTCCATACATGATCCTCCTAAGCTCCTTGGGAATAATCTCATTAAGTAAGTTTCCTCTTGGGCAAACTCGAGACTCATTGTTTTGAATTCCCTGATATGATCTATCGGATTTTTTCTTCCATTGTACTTGTCATACTTTGGGATCTCACAGTGTCTAGGAAAAGGTATCAGACCGACCGCTGCATTGAAAGGATAAGGACAAATGTCATGTATCACATATCTTTTGGTACTCCCTTTCATCATATCTTGTATCTGTTGTTGTAACAATTGCATTTGAGATGTTAAAGCGGAAAATGGATCTATTATTTGTGTAGGTTGCAAAATTTCAGTCTCACTTGTTCCAGGTGCTTCCTTCAGATGATTCATGTCGAAGTCCTTGGGAATTTTGGCACCTGATTCAACCAACATCAAAAGATATTTATCCATATCTTGTTCTAAAATCTTCTCCATGAACTTATGAAACTTGGGATCTTGTTGAGCTATTTGAATATCCTCTGGAGTTATTTCATTTTTATCATTTTGGTTCAGATTGTTCCAAGGATTTTCCTCTGCCATTGTTTGGGATGTTTCAAATTCTTGCTCTAAGAGTCTCTGTTTTTGGGACCTAGTGAAGATTGGCATACAATTTTTTACCCTTTCTTTTGAAATGTTGATCTTCTATGTTGAAAAGATGTCAATTGAACTTTTAACACAGTCGAATAAGATGACTGATCTTATTGATTAGACTATGTTAAAAATTTGATTACTATACTTGGTTTTGTGATAAAGGATGATAGTATCGTGATGATGAAACTTCGGTGTAGTAATCGATTGTGTATTTGATTTTGACACTTTTGATTTGCAAGATCTTGTTTCAGTTGATAAGATTGGAAGTTTGTATAAAACTATCTGTTTTCGATCTCTAGACAATGATTTTGATAAAAAGAAACTCGGTTCTAATGAAAATTGTGGATAAAATGACTAACTGACTGACTGGTAGGATTTTTGAACCCTCCTTTTTGCAAGCGCTAAAACAGAGGACAGAGGCGCTATTTCACAGAAGCGCTAGAACAAATTTCTAAAGCGTTGAAATAGGTGACAGAAGCGCTATCCTGACAGAAGTGCTAAAACAGTGCACGAAAGCGCTACATAAATTGATGGAAGCACTATCTTGACAGAAGCACTGAAACAGTGCCCGAAAGCACTGGAAAAGATGATGAAAGTGTTGTTTGATGAAAGCGCTAAAATATAGATTGTAAGCACTGAAACAGTGCTTGAAAGCGCTATTTCACAGAAGCGCTAAAACAATGACCCGAAGCACTAAAACAGGTTTCCAGAGCGCTAAAAATAGGACTTTTATGACTCTCTATTGTAAAATCTGATCTGGCCTTGCAGCATACTGTATCATGGATTGTGGAAGATAAGAACGATGTATGTGCTGAATACAATTGTGATACTGAGTGAGAGCTCTTCTTTGGAAGAAGGCTCGTGAATAGAGTGGTTCTACTGCATAATATAAAGTGTGACCCCTAACAAAATCGTGATATCTGTGGATGAATGTTCTATGTTGTAAAAAGAGTTTTTGATTTTGATACAAAAAATGTTGTCTTCTCAATTTATCTCAATAACCAAAAGGTTTCTTGGGCTTTGTGATTTTTATTTTTCTCTTGACAAACGTGGTGGACTTCCACTTTCGCAACATGGATTTTCTTGACTTTGTTTTTTTCAAGATGATCTTTAATCTGATTTTAATGAATTTGTGAAAACATAGCAAGCAATTGTGAATAATTGTTTTAACTGAATAGATCGTGTATGTTTAAGAACCACAAATGATTCTTATTGATTTTGATTTCTTTGACAATTGTACACAAATCAAACAGACTCACACTTAAGGACAAATAGGTCATCATTATACTCACAACCCACATCTTGAATTGCATTGATGCACACAGCCTTGGCACCCCCTAGAGGGCGCCCGTGTTTTTGTCGTTTCCAGATGTGTACTCAGAGTTGGATTTCTCATCCCCTGAGCAAATGGTCTGTGGAAATTATATGGTGAATGTCTTGGGGGAAAATTCTTCCCTCCCCTTGCACCGTGAGTGTGACAATGTATGGATACTGACTCGGTGGGATACTACTCTATGGTTCGTAGATAGGGCTTCCGTGCGGTGTGGTAATTGATAAACTCCCTCAGGAGACCTCCCAATCTTTAGAAAAAAGATTTTGGGGATGGTTATCTTGCTCACTACCATCAAGTTGGACTTTCATCAACAACTTTCATTTTTATTATAGTGGGTTGGAATCCTTGGCTTTAGGTATTCCCACTTAGGTCGTTCCCGTAGGGTGAGTACTTTTTCCCACTATGGCAGGCCTCCTAAAGGATTTAATAAAGCGTAAATAGCATGAAGCAAAAGTGAATCTGGCACTTTGGTCACCCAGTTAAGGGGAGAGCATAAGCCTAATCCCCACAAGCACAACATATAATTTTTTCTGTTTTAAGCCCAAAAAGAAATTTTCTAATCTATGTGAAGGTGTTGCTTCACATAAATCATGTTTGTTCTTTTTAACTTGTACTGTAAAAATGTGATGACTATCCTAGGATTGATAAATTTTCTTTTAAGAAAACAAAAAGTGGCTACCCTAGGATTGATATATTTTAGAAACCAAGAAATGACTATCTTAGGATTGATAAATTTTAGAAAACTAGAAGTGACTATCCTAGAATTGATAAATTTTATTCCAACTGTGAAAAAATTAAAATCTGACCACAGCCACGTCGGATCCAGACTGAAATTACAAAAGTGCTAGAACAGTCCACCGAAGCGCTATAACTCTTACCTAATGCGCTAAAACACGAAAGCGCCAAAACAAAACACTGAAGCATCAAAATTTGTCATGGAAGCGCTAAATCACCGATCTGTTGAAACAGTTGATAGAAGCACTAAAGTTGAAAGTGCCAAAATTTTAGACGGATGTGCTATAGTAACACGAAAGCGCTGAAAAAAAGCATGGAAGCACTGTAGTTTTCCATGGAAGCGCTATAGTATTTGACGAAAGTGCTAAAAGAAAACACGGCATGAACCTGTGTGACACTTTCCAGAAAAATTGTAAAATTGGGGTTAATGCCCCACGATGGGCACCAAATTGTAAGCGTGGATAAGGTGTAAAGCACGAAACACACTTCTTAATAAGACATTATATCAAAGACAAAGCTGAATGAATCAAATCAAAGCAATAATCAATTGAATGTGTCATATTGTTCTCTATCTCCAAAGATTTATTAAACCACTATTGCTCTTAGATTGTGAGGACACTATGATTGTTAAAATGACAATTCAAAGAATGAGATGGATGCTAATGCAATGATATGGAACTTAATATGATAATACTAGATGATAAATGAATTAAACTAGCATGAATTGACATGAAACAGATAATTGCAGCTACAGGAAGTAGCCATGATATGAAAATTTGATTGCTTGATGCTGGATGTTTGAATGCTTGATGCTTGAATTATTCCAGAGTAAGAGTGCATAAGTTAGATTATCTGGATCCTTTCTTGGTTCAATGAGGCTGCATTTATAGAATTTATGGCTGTAGAAATGCATAGGGAAGGCATTGAGAGGCTTGGATTCAATCTAGAGGATTGAATGGTGAAAGATGGAGGAGATTGAGAGAATTTTGGTGATTGTCTCTACCCATGAAAACACCAGGCAAGAGAAGAGGAAAGATTGATGGAGGAGGATTGAGAGAAGATTTTGGAATTTGTCTCCAATTTGTTTCCAAAACTTCCCGTGAAGTTTCAAAGCATTAATTGTGACATATTTTAGACATAAATTAGACATAGGATATCTAATTCATTTTTGAGGAAATATAGATGGAATATTCTTTATGCCTTTATTCAAATATTTTGATTTATTTAAATTAGCAAAAGAGGGATAAATAATTTAATAAAAAAAACTATAGAAGTTGTTTATTAAATTAAACATAAGAATATGGCAATTAATCAATAAAGTGTTTAATCTTTATTTAATTAATTTAAGATTGATGTGATATAATAAAATAGGGATTTGATAATTAAATCAAACAAATTATTTAATTTTGTTTAATTAATTAAGATTGATATTAGAAGAATTTAAATGTGACATGAACGTGAACTATATAAATAAATAATTCTATTTATTCAAATAGTAGAGGAAATTAGAATAATTAGTCAAATAACTTGTATTTAATTAATCAGATGCTCCAGACCATTTTTAGGTGTATACAGTGGTCATTTGGACATGGAAAATGGTAAGGGTGTGAATTAAAGTAAATATGCAAATATAAACATGGAGAATTTTTTTGAATGTTGTGGATGCTACATGTGTTCATGTCCAGTGGATAGTCAATCAAATATGGTGGTGTCCACTAAAGTGGAGATCAGGTGTTTGGATATGAAAAGACTTTAATAAACTCACACTAATTTTCCCTAATCTAGTGTTTTCCTCACCCTACTTCACATACTTTTCTATCCATATCAAGTTTTCAAAGCTATGTTTCAATTTTCATAGTTTCCCCCCTCTCACAACTGTACCTTTGTTGCCATTTTATCTTTCACTATAGCATCTTTCAATTTAAGTTTAGGATTGATTTGATTTCTAGGTATATATTTTATTTCAATATTTTATTATTGTTTCATTCTAGTTGGATTAGTGCTTGAATGCCCACAAGGGGACTAACTAAGGAAAAATCCCCTTTTTCCTTTCTATTTTACATGGTTTCCTTCATACATTTTAAGATTTATAGGACAAATAAAAATAAATTTGTGAAGAATATTAAAGTGTGCCAAGAGGGAAAGTTTCAAGAAATCATAAGATACTCTACGTGAAATTTGGGACTATTCTGACATGAAAAACTAGATTACCCACTAGGGACTATGTTGTACCCCTAAGCATATGAGACCCAAATGTCCTTATCATGAGTTCAAAATCACTCAAAATTTGGTTTGTAGTTTTTTGACAATCTATTCTACTCATTTACAGTGTGTATGTCTCATATTTCTAGGTTAATCTCTCTAACTGCATATATTTTCTTGATTTCCAATGTATTTTGGCTTGACATCAATGTTTTTAATTGTTTTACTCCTTTTTATTCATCTTCATAATAAATTTCATACATAAAATTTATTAGGAAGCTATTTTGAACATTTCCTACAAAGTTGGGATCATTTTGATATATAGAACCAAGCTACAACCCCAAGACTAGGCTACATCATTGTTGCAACCCCTATTGAATAGACATCCTAAGTTTAGAATTTGATGAAATTGGTGTGGCAGCCCCCTAAGAGGTTCTAATCCATTTCCAATGGTTATAAATCTATGCATGTGCATTTGTTTCAATCACTTTTCTATTTTCCTTTCATAGCTAGTTTTTTCTATGTTTCTAAATTGTAATTGTTTCCATCATCTTTGTTGTCACATTTTCAATCCTAGCTCTAGTGGTTGTCAAGTAGTGTTAGGTTAGATGGAGATAGTATTAGGAAACACTAATTTATATATTATTTGTATACATAATCATACAATCTAAAAATAACCCACCTCACCTTTTTAAGGTTCATTTTTAGGTTCTTCCAATGGTGGATAGTCATAGAAAGCCCTAAAATTGGATGTTACAAAAAAACATGGCCCTAAAAAGAGTTGAGATACTAGTTGTTATGATCCCTCTTACAATATATTTTCCAACTAACAAATATATAGATAATGTGTTTTGTAAATTAAATAAAAAGAGATATTATATTGAAATAATATAATCACATTAATAAATATTGTGGGCCTCTTCAAGGGGATAACCTCCTTTAGATCAATACAAAATATCCAAATGGTGATTAGTCTTATTGTCTAATCCTTCTAGCATAACTAATTCTATTGAAGTGAATTATCACTTTCCATATTATCACTTGTCATACATGTGGAATAATTACAATTAGCTAAAGTGATGGCATACAAAGAATATGCATCCAAAATTTTATTAATGATACCTAATATAAAAGTAAGTAGTTAGGACTAAAGGTATTAACACAAGACAAAAATAGTTTTTCTTTTTTTCTTTTGATTTCTAGGTGTGGAGGTGGACATGTGATATTTACAATTCATGTACATATTCAAATGCAAATATTAAGCTATTTCACTTTCAAATTGGTGCCTTAGACTTGTGTAAGATTCCACTTCTTGTATGAATAAAAATTCAACAATTCAAGTTCCCAAATTGTGTGGATTAAAGGTTCTGTAGAGTAAAACTTGAATGGAGTTTCATTTTTCACAATCATTTTCTATATACATTCCTTGTTTCCTTGGCTAAGGAACACTAGCATCTTGCATATCATCCATGTATATTTGAATATCTCTTTTATAATTGTATATTTGTTTGAATTAGATCATATATTTTAATCTAGATATATGAGAATTTGATTTAATTTCACAACACTTGATGGGGGAGTTTTATGTCTACTTTTCTCCTATTTTCTCTCTTCCTCCTTTATGGCAACTTGTTGAAGAGTTTTATAAAAGGAGAAGTTGGAGAATTTTTTAAGTTATCTCTTTCATGACTTGTTACACATGTTGAAGGTGTTATATAGAATCTTATATAGATTCAAAGAATCATGAAGAAGAATATTATAATATTGTCATTTTTTAGCACTTAATTTTCCTAGTTTGAGTTATTTTTAAGCAAGTATTCATGCATTTTAGTTTTGAAAAGTTTTTAGGTGTCCTAAATCTACTAATCATAAATTTTACAAGGGTTAAACTTCCCAAATCTCTCCAAGGGAATTATATGTAAAATTATGAACAATATAAATGAAAGAAATAATTTTTCCACACGTTATGTGTTCCTATGAATTTTAAATTATTACAATTGTAAACATTATTTGTTGGGACTCAATCTTGTAATGTCAATTTTCTTAAGTTCCTTCCCTTTTGTGTGTCTTGACCCTATTTGGACTACCATTAATAACTAATTTGATAAATCTTTGTGTTGGTCCTCAGATATGAAAATTTTCTAACTAGTGTCTTATGAAATTTTCCATGTGCCTATAATGTATTGTAGTTTCCAAAATCCAAAAATATGTCTAAAGTGTTTAGGTTTTAGGTTAAAGTGTTTAATTTTGTACAAATTTTTAAAGTTTTTGGAGTTTCCCTACTAGGCATACCTTTATACCTAGCTCCACTTCCCTTTGTTCTTATTGGGATAGCAAACTTCCCCTTCCTTGCATATTTTTTATCCTACACCTAAAGGTCTAATTTTTGTTTATTTAAAAAGAAAAGACGTATTTCTTCTTGATCACCCTTTCCTTGACTCGCCTTAATACTAATTCCCTAACCATGTATACTAGGACTACCTTTATCAAATTTGGTCATTCAGAATACCCTTTTCTTAGCTACATGTCATAGGGTATGCTTGACTCTCAATCCTTGATACTTTGAAATACATAACCTTTTTTAGATTACTTGTTTGGTCCTCTCTCATTCCACATACCTTAATGTTATGAGCTCTCCATAACCTTTGGTCATTGACACCCTTGCCAAAGGCATGAGGTATAAGTTACCCTCGATCCCTAACAAGTCTAAAACTCTTGCATTTTTTGTTGTTTGACTTCACCTACCTCCCTATACACCTATAAGACTAATTTAGAAAAGGGATAATGTCATAACACTACAAAATAGGGTTTCTCTCACCTAGAAATCATTATTCATCCAAAGGGCATGCATTTTCATGTTGGTTGTAGTGAAAAAGGAAGAAACAACCCAAAAATACCAAATCAACTTGATGGATCTCTATAATTGTTAGATTGAATCAGATAACACTCAAAATTAATTATTTAATAAAAAAGTGTCAATTTAAAAGGAATAAATGACATTAATCGACCTGCATTGCATGTAATATGAAAACTATGGTGTTATGAGTATATTTTCTTCATGTTATCCCCTAGCAACATCCACGATATATTTCCCAAGATTTCCCATGTTCTAGTCTAGATTTAAAGGTATAATTAATGTAGTAGTGATTTACAACCCTAAGCAGAGTTCTTTCATGATGATTGCATGAATCTCAATACATTTCCCAATTATTTTCATGTGATTTAAAACATGAACCACAACATGTGGACAGTGGTGGGTAGGCAATGACATGTTTCCACATGTCATCCAACTTTTTGTCATCTTGAGAATACCTTGAGCAAGTTGGGTACTAAAATAACAGATTTGCATTTACTAGTTGATTGTTCATGCAAAGAGTTGGTTGTTTGTGCAAAGATTTGGTTGTTGAGCCAATTTTTGGGTATGGTAAAGTATTTTAAATTTATTCTAGGACATCAAAAAAATATGTGTAACTATAAATTAATGGATATGCTTTATAATAGCATAAGAATGGTTTTGTATTATAAATATTTTATAATGGTATACATCCATGACTATTTGTAGTAATTTATGGAAATATTTTAATCACAGTTAATATATTTATCTTGCCACATTTGTTGGCACAAATGTAATAAGGGTTTGGTGTGTGTATGTGTGACAACACCCAATGTATTATAAATAATTTGTGATATAACTATTCCTTTGTTTCATAGGGTCATTGTAGTGCTAGTTATAGATTATTAAGTATTTATATTACAAAATTATAATTTATGATTTTCATTTACATGTAAATCCAAATTTGTTGATGCTTTTCCTTAGTATATTTCCTTCCTCTAAGTTGGTTTTTATGACTCAATTTACTAGTGGAGTAAGATCCCATCTACATTGGTCAAGGACTAATGAATATTTTATTCAATTCCATCTATATTCTTGTTAGTTGTAGGTTTAGATAGGATTTTATTCATGTTGCTAATGGTTTAGTAATATATAAACTAGTGAACTATTTTAAGCAAGCTAAAACTATTAAATCACTAGAGAATAGTTTTCAACATGTCTACACCTTTCTATTATGTTTAAAACATTAACATAAACCATTTTAAGGGATTATAAAAATATTTCCATCCATGGGTGCATGTGTAAGGTGTGTTATCTATATAGAGGTGTTATGCAACTAGTTGATCTTGATCCAATGATCGTTACAAGAGTGAAGTTTACATTTAGGTATAGTTGTTGTTTTTTACAATCATGTTATATTAGAATAGATTTAATTACCTATTAAGGTATACCTCTAGGAATAACTTCCCAAATTTAACTTGATCCCAAAGTTTAGGAGATATTACTTGTTGGGTCTCAAAAATGCAAGTTTGAACCACGAGAGGTTGTCAAGCTCTCACAACGCTTTTGGCCAACGTACAAGGCCAATCAATGTAATTGAACCTTCTTCTCTTTAGGTTCTACTAGACCAAGGCAGGTGAACCTATATGAATGATGTAGATTGAAATGTACTTCCTAGTGAAACAATCTATCCACAATGGCAAAGGGAAGTGGACAGATAAAATCACTACAACTACTCCTACTCCTACTGCACAAATGAAAGGTTTTGAATAAGTTGTTTGATATGGAATTAAATCTCTGGGTTGTGGCAGATCAATGCCTTCTATCCACATGGGCAACAGAGTCAAATATCAAGAATTGTGTGTTTCCTTATTTGGCTTAATTCAAGTTGCTAGGCACTTTGAAAAATGAAACTATATGACTGGCACAAAACTTCATTAATTTATGACTTGTATAAACTATGCTGGAATGTTTCTCTATCTGGTTCTACTTTAACCATCCAAAAGAAATCTTAAAATCACTATGACTTACTTGAAGGAATTTAATCTTGACTTGCAGACACCAGTAAATAAAAATCACACAAAATGGAATACATTTTGACAAATCAAAAATATACTTGATATACGGATTTGAATGATAAAAGACCTCAAGTTGGAGACAACCAGATGAAAATTGTAAATTATTTCATTCACAACAACTGAACATAGAAATAAAATCACCAAAAAACATTTATTATTTCCATTGATCTATTTCAAGAAGGTCTGTACATTATTTCCATTCCCAGTTTGAAAAAACTATCTATTCTAACTACTATCTACCACCTTTTCAAAACTGATTTTTTGAAATATTTTTACAGTAAATGCCAAGCATTGCAACCATTCACTTTCCTGTTACAACCGTTTGAATTTTTGTTATGGTTGTTTACATTCTTTAACATCAAATAAAATATTTGATTAATTGCCTCATCGACAAATCAAATATTTTTGACTATAGTCCTACCTTTATATTTTTCACTAAATACTTTGTATCCACTCCTTACATTTTATTTTCCCACGGCTTTCTTTATTTCACCACCCCACCGTGAACTTTGACTTTTCCTTCGCGATATAGCGATGCTTTGAATTTGACTGCTCACTCATTACCGTGCAACTACGGGCTTAACCTTTACCTTCAGCGGTATTGCGGTACTGGCATTAACCATCATCTTTGTTGTCCACCTCGCCACCACTGTCTACATTCTAACCGGTTGCGATGTGGCAGTAGCTGCCCTGTTTCCTGCCAACTATTCACTATTCACCTCACTATCTCTGCTAACCGCTTACCGTGCCACCGCGATCTCCATCCTGACTAGTCATGGTGTGGCGGCAGCCACCTTCGCTGCCTGCTAATGGATTACCACAATCATCGCGGTCTTCATGATGATTGTCGACGGTACCGCAGTGTGATTGATCCTGACTGCTACCTATGTCCATTGCAGTCACCGCGGTCTCGATGAGAATCATGTGTGGCACCGCGGTGACTTGCTTATTAATCGCCACTATCTTTGCCACTTAACACTCCATCACCATTTACTCAGTGTTCACCGCTCCACCAACCACCATGCTGCTAACTCCTATCCAAGCTGACTACCCTCATTGACCATTGACTATTTATCATGCCACCACGGTGCATGACTTGACAGTGTGTGGTATAGCGGTAAACCTTATCGTGACAGTGCCTAACCGTCACTGCTATATCGCGAGCCACTTTCCAAAAGGCCATGGTAAAGCGATAAAGGGTGTTTGCGTATGAAATGTGATTAGTGTGGCAACAGTATAGGATATTTTAGCTTTATGAAAGGTGGTGAAACAAATTTTTATAGAAATATAATGAAAACATTAGGCTCAAAATAGAAAATCATTTAATTTTTTTATGGAAATTTTAGGTTCGAACGTTAACCAACCTTGTTTGTAGGCCTCTAACCATCCTAAATATGTTGATGAGACCCTACTTTACCTTTATGATGGTGTATCACTAGCCTTGAAGATAAGAAGAAGTTCTAGGATAGCGGATCTATGATTCTAGGACCTAACATTATTAATATTTATTATTTTTCTAATAAAATTTATATTTTGATGTGTTTTGAATTTACCTATTTTTATAGAAAACAAGTGAATGTTAAAAAATATAAAGGATTTTTTTTAATCTCACCTCAAAAGTCACATAGGATGAATACTAGTCTCATTAGTTTTAATCTTCAAAGTTTCGTCCAAGTGTAGGATCACATAATCACCATATTTAACATTTTCAAACCTTTGTATTCTCTAATGAAGTGTTTAGTTAAGAATTTATACAAGAGAAAAAATTTCATTCATTTGATTCTCCATCCTTGATTACATCAATTATTAAGGTCTAGGTTATATGTAGAATTGCATCCAAGCTAAGTTTTATTCACATCCTGGATTGAGGTAGTGGGTTTGTGAGTGTTTTTTTTTTTTGGTAAAATAATTTCTCCAAGGATATAAATGCCTACATTGGACAAAGAGGAAGATATGTTTGAAGAGATCCAAAACATGTTAGTGTCCATGGAAGTTGATTGTGGGAGAAATACTGAAAATGGTAAAAATAATTGAGAGGAGAAAGGATGGAAAAGAGAGAAAGAGTAGAAGAATAGCATTTGAATGAGGGACAATATAAATTATTGAGAGATATTGTAAATATATGTTGGGAGACAAAGATGGATTTCCCTAATGTTTATAGTACTTCAAGTTTGATGGAACTGATTAACTAGTTCAATGAATTTGATGATTATTTTGAATATGATCATATCCATGACCCTCAATAAGGTTAAAATAACACAAACACGGTTAAAGGGGCATGCGACTCTTTATGGAGAGAGATATAGAGGATTTTTCTAGTGGAGTGAATTCACTTGATTGAACCAAATTGTTACCAATTTGAAGGAGAAGGTTTTCTTGGAGATTATCAATTAGAGTAATTTAAGGAACTCTAAAAAATGTGGTAGAGAGATATGATTAAAAAAGATGCTCTAAGTTGCTTTTAAATTTTGAAATAAGATATGGACACCATAATATGAATTGATAAAAAGTAGAGATACATGTGAATTGATTGAGGCATAACATTTAGGATGAGATGAGAATTTTGAGGGTAAATTTTATGGATGGGATATATCAATTTTCCTTGAAATAAAAAGAAAAATTAGCTATAATATAGTCAAATAGAGGAAGAGAAGGTTTCCCTAGAGGTAGAGGCCAAGAGAGAGTTGATAGAGGAAAGAGTAAATATGAAGAGAAAACTTGTAATACCCCTTCCGTTTTGCTCTTTTGATCGAACAATGTTCTGTTTGGTTATGCCTTATCCTCTGTTATTACCTTGACTATGGTACTCGGTTACTATTTGATTGATGTCTCTAAAGCGACGTGCTTGTTATATTTTGGTGCGATGGTGTTTTATTCAGATGTTATCATTATGGCATGCTTTGGATTATCTTAGAGGATATTTGAATTAATGATGTTAGATTCGTCAGTTGTAACATTGTATTGGTGAAGGGGACGGGATTGCACCACTCGCCTGTGAGCGCCTTGCGATTCTGTGACTCCCTCTTCACAGTGTGTTTTAATTATGACATATATATGCATGTGGATATACTATGTGTTCGTAGGTTGACAGGTACAAGATATCGACTCCACCTGGTTTTACAGGTTTGAGTGTTTCCATTGCCCAACGACATTCGATTGAGTGATAGTAGCTAGGTTTTTCGTGCCAAGTCATCACTTTGGTCATAGTGTGTTGCCGGTCTTAGTCTGGTCCAGTTGTTTTAATATTGTTCAATTTGCCTTGATTTTATTTAAATTGCAAGTTAGAAAAAGGTAAATGAATGGCTTTATGTATTTAAGTTGATTAAATTAATCTGGTTATTATGTTGGAAGATGTTATTTAATTAATAAAATAATTTAATCTTGGATTAGATTCATTTTATTGAATTAATTAAATTAATTAAATTGAATTAAATTACTTGATAGAATTGATAGATATTTTAATTGAAAATTGGAATTAAATTTGAAAATTGAAAAATGATTTCAAATTGTTTTGTTTTTAAGTTTTCAATGCAAAAATTGAAATTAGAGATATTTTCTATTTCTGTTTTCAAAAACTTATGAGGGTGGGTGATGAGATATTTTTGGATATTTTTTATTATTATGGATTTTCATGAGTTTTTGAGAGAGGAATGAAGAATGGAAAAATGAAAAATGAAAAAAGAAAGGAAAAGGAAGAGGATTTCTATTTTTTTGGGGTTTTGGATTTTAATTGTGGAAAAACTCTGTGAATTTGTTGGGAAGAAGTTGGAATCTCTGAAGGAATCAGTGCTTCATTTGGCATCCTCTCAAGCTTCTGAAACCAGGTTCATTTATTAGGTTTATGTTGTTTTTGAAGAAAAATTCAAAGCTTTGATAAGCTATTTGCAAAACCATGTTTGAAAAATAAAGAAAAAGAGTTTGTGATGAAAAACCCATGTTGAATCTTTATGCTATTTGTAAATCTTTTTTTCAGTTGGTTGTTCTACAAGAAAAAATTGCAATATGGTTGTATTTGATCATTGTGGAAAATATTTGCTCAACTGTTTTGATATTAATATATGTATATATATATATATATATATATATATATATATATGTATGTATATATATGTATATATATATGTACATATATATATGTATATATATATGTACATATATATATGTATATATATATGTATATATATATGTACATACATATATGTATATATATATGTATATATATGTACATATATATGTATATATATATTAAGGAATATATACATATATATATATATACATCTATCTTTTTATATTTGGGTTTTATTGAGTAATGAAATAAAACCCTGTCCGTTTGATTTTTGGATTTTTTTAAAAAATTGTTGGGGTTACGGATCTTATTTTTTTCATGTTAAAAAAATATATAAAAAAAAGTATGGTAGAGGGTTTTGGGGGAGTCGTTGGGGGCTTACCCCACCGCACCCCCCATGGGAGGCATGTGGGGGAGCTGCGCCCAGCACGACCCCCACAACCCCCTTGGCCGCCACACAGTGGGATGGTTGTGTATACACAGTTGCGCCCACCACTGTGGGGTCGACTGTGTAACATAGCCGGCCGCCCCAAACACCCGCGTGCGGCCTGAGGAAAACACGCGGCCCAAGGAAAATGTGTGGGGTTTTTTTTTTCTTAATAAAATATATTTATTATAATTTATAATATTAAAATATTTATAATAATATTTTATATTATATTTTATAATATTAAAATATTAATATATATTATTATATAATATTTTATATATTATATTTTATAATAGCAAAATATTTTTAAATAATATTTTATATTATAATTTATAATATTAAAATATTAATATATATTTATAGTTGTGGACATAAATTTAATATGCATAGGAAAATGTTGATTTTCAAATGGCATGATTTAAATGTATTTGAGAAATTTTAGATTAATGCATAATAGTCGAATTGATGAAATTATTTTAGAATATTATATTTGAAAAGATAAATATTGAATTTAAAAGAGATGAGTTTAATAGCGAGATTAAATGATTTTTAAAACGATGTATTTTGCAAAGGACCAATAGTATTTTTAAAATGATATTTTATGAATGGTTGAAATAAATGTTTATTTTATATTTATTAAAAAGCAATTAGGGAATTAAATATTTGGTTTAAATGTCTTCCTTTGTCTGAAAGAGGCGTATTAAATTAGTTTCATTGAGACGATAAACTACTGAGTTATATTAAGGGAAATGGATATAGTATATCCAAATTTAGTTTATTTCCTCGCAATTGCCTTATGTGATTATTTCCTCTATGTCCATGTTTGGGGAAATGGGTTAAGTGTCTTTAATATGTAAGTCTTCCAGAGAACCCTAGAGGTTGGGGGTTGTCGTTTTGTGATGTCAACCATTTGTTAATTCCCTTGGGTAGTGCATAAAGTTGTGTCAATGTTATTACCCAGTTTCCACGAACAGGGATGGTTTGTGCCTCTTATGGAAGGAGGGGATTATGTGATTTGTGGCTCCTTGTAAGGAGTGGCTTTGTTATGTTTTTTACCTCTAGTGTTTAAGAGGGTTTTGATTTATGTTGCCTCTTGAGAAAGGGGTGGTCGTGATATCTAGTTTATATGCACTTTGGTGCCCTTGGTGATTGTTTTTGTTTGGTATGTTGTCAAGTAGAAGAGTGGCTTCTATTAGGTGCTAGAGCCCAAAGAGGTAAACTGGATAACCTTCGGAGGTGATTTAATCAAGTGATAACTAAAACAATACTTAGAAGATTAGGTGGTACTTCTCACTAATCAAGATAATTTTGCCTCACTCATAGACACAAGTGCTCATTTAGGCTTGGGATGAGTGGGAAGGCCTAGAATGGCAAGGTCATCTATCTTGTCTTTATGAAAGGTACTTGATTCCGCATGAGTGAGTATGGGGGTCGGGATTCGGTTGAGGCCACCAGAATAACCCATAGTGGGGGTTGGAGCTTATGAAGATTCCCAGAGGATATCCCATGTTGAGTTGTGCCTTGAAACTCTGTCTAGGACAACAAGTTGGTATTTGGTTTTGTGTGTATGGTTTTCTTAACATACTCGATCTGCTTTTATATCTGGAAGCAATGTGACCATGTTAGAGTTGTACTTGTGGTTGTTTGGTTCATGTGTTTGGTTGTATCAGTATGAGTCAACCTATGCCTAGAGGTAGATGGTCTTGTCTTGGTATCCTTGTTACTATCTCCTAGCATTGGGGGTGGGCCTTCGGGTACCACTTGGTTGGGTGGAACGTGCACCTTACTCCGTTGGGCTTTCTTCTTGTTCGTGTTGACGAGATTTCCAGTTGGAGAGCTCGTGGGATCCAGATTCATTTCATGCTTTATTCATTTCAATTAATCTTGTAATTTATTACCCCTCATTTGTAATCAAGGTGGAAGATGTAATATGTAATCATGCTTATTGGATTTACCTCATTCGGGGAATGAGAGATGTATTCTTATTGCTTAATTATTATTATTTGTAGTCTATGGTATCCCTTATTGTGTTGATGTAATTTATCTTATATGGAATGTATGCATTCTTAATATCTTAAGTAGATAAATGTTATGGATTCATTTATGTTGTTTGTGGGTTAATAAGTAATTTCAATCTTGTAACCTTAGAGGTTGTTGGCAATGAGTAGTGAACTTGTATATTAATTGTACTTAAAAAAAAAAAAAATAGTTTGTTTGAGTAGTTTATTGCAACTTCCTCTAGGGTTACGTGGCGGGGCATTACAAAACCAGCATCTCCCAAGCATCAAACTATGAGAATAAAGGAACTTAATCATTCACAAGAAGATGGTGTAGGGATTTTTGGAACCTATTTACATTGTTGTAAATTTGGTTGTAGGGACTTTGAACTCACACAAATCAAGTAGAACCCGTTATGAAGGGATTGAAGTGAGTCTTAATTTTATAGGAGAAGAGTCAACTAGATCACCCACTGAAGAAAAAGACAAGTGGAATTCATCTTGATGAAATAGGTGTTACTAAATTCATTGGAAGGGAGTATTGAGCATATGTAAAGGAGAAGCATATCCATGATTGTTTGCAAGTGTAAGAGAAAGTGTTGCAAGGTGGTTAGTAATAGTGGAAGCATTGACAACTTGGTTTCCTAAGAGATGTTGGAGAAATTAAATTTGAAGAAACCAACTCATCCCAACCCTTATTAAGATTCTTGGCTTCTAAAGAAGCAACATGTGGCTGTAAAGGAGACACAACTTATTTGTTTCAATATTTGATCATATAGTGATGAGATGTTGTGTGATTTGACCATGACTATGGACATGTATCATATATTAATTATGAGGCCTTGAAAATTGCATAAGCAAGTTGTGCATGATGGTAAGGAAAATACCTACACATTGAAGGAAGATGGAAATAGATGTCATTTTGAGTATTGTATAAGAACAAGGATAAGAGTATGTACCTGAGTCTAGAATGATGGTGATTGGAGGGGAGGAATTATTTAGTGAGCTAGAGGTAAATGAGGATGGACTAGCTCTCATTGTTAAGTTCTTGTTAGATGCTTCAAAATAAGATCTTGAGGTTTCATGGAAGTGAATAAGATGTTAGATAAATACCAGAAAATATGACTAGTGAGGTGTTTGATGGAATTTCACCAAAGAGAAGTATACATCATTAGATTAATCTAGCACTAGGGCATATTTTCTCCAATAAGGTTTCCTATAGGATGATGCCTCAATAGAATGATGAGATAAATAGAACTTGATACAAGAGTTTCTTAAGGAGGTTTTAATCATGGATAGTTTAATCCCATGTGGAACTCTAATATTTTTGGCACCCAGGAAAGGAGGGAATGGAATAGATGCACTGATTCAAGAGAAACTAAAAACTTGACCATTAAATATTGATTTCTCTTGTCTTAGAATGGATGAACTGATATATTAGTTGTGTGTATCTAATTAAATCACAAATATTAGTAAAAAGATAGCTACCAACAAACCAAAATAAGAGAGATGAAATGAAGACAACATTTAAAACCAAAGAGGGCTTGTATGAGTGGTTGGCTATGCCATTTGGTTTGACAAATGCACCAATAAATATTATGATTTTAATGAATGGGATATTAAAACCTAAGCAATTTTTTTATTGTTTATCGCAATGAATGCGATATCAACATAGACTTTGTTATAAGATTTCCCAAAAGTTAGATGGGATATAAATCAATATTTTTAGAGGTGGATAGGATGCTAGATATTGCTTATTTCATTGATTAATAGAATACATGTGATACATCTCACATAACAAGTCATCTTTAGGAGAGGTGGTAAGATTACATGGACTACCTAGGAGCATATAATCAAATAGAGATGGGTAAAAGTACAAAGTTGTGTCACACTTTTATAAAGGAAACAACCAACATTGATCCAAATTTTAAACTTGAATCACTAAAAAGTGGCATATATGTTTTTAATTTTGAAATAATGTAAACTAATAAAATGCGTATTTTTTAGTATATTTTATGTTTGTATTTTTTTGAAATATATATATATATATATATATATATATTAAAAATAGTTTTTTATAAATGACACTATAATTTAGTTGCTAATAAAATATTAAAAAAGTGAAGTTACATGAGATATCAATCTTTATATAGTAATTTTTTTCCTTCAAATTTTTAATATGTATTTATCACTTGAAACTTTAGTGCATGGATATATTGTTTTCCAAATTTGATTAATATATTTTTAAATAAATGTTAAAATAGGTGTCTATTAAAACACAATTGTTTCTATTCGACGTCAACTTTCATATTAAATATTTATCTAAAATAGAAAAAAATATACCCTCTCGATATAGATTCTTTTATCTAGTGCATCATTTTTAAATTTTTTTAGTAAATTTTAGTATTTTTTTTTGGCATGGTAATCAACCTAATATTTTATGTTGATAACCTAATTTTAGTAAAAATAAAAAATAATAATTAAACTCTATATATATATATATATATATATATATATATATATATATATATATATATTTTGAAAACTACACTTATGTATTTATTAACAGGTATTTTTATATTTTAAAAAATAATATTTACATGAGTAGGAATTGTTTTGATTAATGTTAAAACAGGTTTTGATGGGACCCGAAACCCATTACAACATGGCTTTGAAGGGACTTGCAACCCTATCCAAGCAAATCAAGATGAAACAAAGATAATTCATATACCATCAGCAACCCATCAACAACAACACTAAGAATAAAGAAAGACAACACAAGATGCACAAAGTTTTGCAAGGACCTAAAGTCTGTTAAACAATTACAACCAATATTTTACTGGGATCTTAAACCCAAAGGTTTTAAAGGGGCCTTAAACCCATAACCAGGTTTTCCAGGGACCTTGAACCCAAAAAAATTGTCATGATCAGCCAGGAACAAACACAACCTCAAAACAAGAAGTATGAAGTAGCACAAAGAGGTAGAGATATAACCCATAAGATGCCTGTGATGTAGGAGCATCCAGTGTAGGGGAAATCTTGCATCACCCAAAAATAGTTTTTTTCTTATTTTCTTTAGTTATTTTGAGTCCCATGATGGCACTTAAGTGGTGTAAGATAGTCAGAAGTCAAAAATAGTGAAAAATGGTCTCTTACTATTTTTAGTAAGACAGACTAAATGTGCTCGTATGGACCTGAAAATTTACCCCAAAGAGCAAATCTGAAAAAATATTCTCAGTCACAAAAGAATCATCTCAATAACCTGCATAGTTTTGGAGATACTAAAGTTTTCATCCCAAGAAATTTCTCCAGTGTAGCTTCAAATTCAAATAGAAAATCTTAGAGGCCCTGAAATAGCTCAAAATGTTGACGAACCAACCTTTGATGGATTTGATGTTGTAGATCTCTTTGAGAGCTTTCCAACGATATGTTATAATAGCAAATTTGACACCTGAATCAAAAGTTATGGCCCTGCGAAGTTGACCCACTAAAAAGTGAATTTCATTGAAATTTCTTCCTAGGCAAGAAATCAATCAGTGGAACTTTTGGTGCCAAAACAAAAGGGAAAGTTGAATTTTCTAGAAAATTCTAGGGTAGATATTTGGTAAAATAAAAAGGGTTAAGTGGGGGTTGTAGAAGGTGACTCCATTAGTACAGTTTGTGGCTTTGAATAATATATTTTATTTATAGAGTTGATTATGTTGTAATGAATCAAGCCCATAAGGCTGTAGCACGTAAGTTTTGAATATGTAATTTCATTTTCTAAAAATAATTGAAAGTGATTTATTTTTCTATCTCACATCTTTTGTGTTGGTATCTATTGTTGTGGTTTGTGTGGGTTTCGGGTGGTGTGGCCCTCATTAGCCTGTCAAGTCAGGAACCCAACTCACACTCCACCTCTATAGGAGGGAGCTCCCTTCTATTGGAGAGAATGATATGACCAACTTTAAAGCCAAAAATCTCCAACACCCTTAACCTCCACCTCCATAGGAGAAGCGTCCACCTCAAAAGGATCTGCAACTAAGGAAACTAGGAACTTTCAACCCCTAACTCCACCTCAATAGGATCCGAGGAGAAAGCCAACACTCCAGGAAAAAAGGAACTTGTACCATCCTTTGGAAATCCCAACAATGGGAAGAAAAGGTGGAACAAAAAATGAAGCTTGAACAACAGATCCACCATAACAACAATAAACATTAAATTTAGTTGGGAGTTCAAAAAAAGCATGAAGAGCCACCCAGCCACCATCTAAGAACTAGCAACAAGGGTACACCAATACAATACCCCACACAAAGCTCTCCTAAACTTGATAAAAATTTGGGTATTCGAAGATAACCCAGAACAAGCCAACAAAGACTGACAAAACTCCAGCCCAAGCAATAGAAAAAATGCCAAAGCCCGAAAGAGGTCCAACACCACATAAAAATGAACTCCCTTAATGAGTAGAATAAGGATCTTCCCACAATAGAAGAACACTTGAAGCAAGTGGGTAAGAAAGATATCCTTTAAGTTCATCCCAGACATAAGAGAAAATCCAAGGCTAAAGGCATCAAAAGCTCCCACAAAGAAAGAGGAGAACAAAATGATGGAGGCCTTCATCAAAAAGAAAACAGACCCCAAACTTAACAAAAGTGAACCAAAACAATAGGGGAGCCCAATCACAAACCAAGAAACCAAAAGGCCAAAGAGCCACCAAACAATAGCCTCATGAAAGGGAATAGAGATAACCCGAACCACAACACACATGTGACATAGACACCTGAACAAAGGAGGGATGATGTGGGAGAAAGCAACAGCCTCCCACACAAGTAGAGGCTGAAGGACACCCACAAGACGCCCAACCTTCAGAGCATGAACAAACACCACCACAAAGGTAGAAGGTAGAAGCTCCACGGTCAAATAAGGAGAAGCCCGAAGAACCATGCTAAATCCTAGCTGCTCAGCCTTAGAAAGGTTGAAGACTAAGACCAACCTGAAGAACAATGAAGCCGTGGCCACAGGAAACTAGAGAACCTCCAAAGCCCACAAATCTACATCAGATTCATCCTTAGAATTGTCGCTATCATCAGAGGAATTCAAATTTCCTCCTCCCCTACTCTTCATGCTCGCTCTCCCTTTCGCTCCTGTTCTTTCCATAAGTGTAAAAGAGTACATGAGTAGGAATTGTTGAAACATCAAATTTTTTAAATAATTTTATTTTTTTGGTAATTTGGCCTCAAAGTGGTGCTACATATGTATTTAGCCAACAATTTTAGTTGAAAAAGTTTTGGAAATATCTAACTTAGCTAGAATGAATCTTACTAGATCATATGTTTGACCAAAAATGATTTTTAGTTAGAAATACTTAGATTCACTTATGTTGATAAGTTGGCTGGAAGTGTCACACAACTTTCTACTTTTACCTAGATGTGTAATTTGTGAAACAAATTAGAGAACTTTGTGGAAGAAAATAGGTAATAATTTGAAATATATTTTTTCTTATCATCCACAAATGGATGGAAATAATAAGGTAGCAAACAAAATTTGTAGAACATTTTGAGAAGTTTAGTGGGGGAGAAGCCCAAGTAGTGGGACTTGATCTTAGCCCAAGTTGAGTTTGCAATTTAATAAATCAATAAATATAAGTATAGGGAAGGCACCATTTTAGGTGGTCTATAGGTGAAACCAAAGATGTATGTGAGAGTTGAGTGAGGTGGTAGGGATAAGTAACAAAAGTGTAAAGTAGAAAATATGGTTGAACATAAGTACAAAGTGCACAAAAAAGAGACCATTTGGAGAGAAGTAATTTGAAGTACACAACTTTTATTGATCAAAGGATAGAAAAGGAGTTCCAAGAAGGAGAATTAATGTTGGTTCATATTAGAAAGGAATTTTTTCTTGAGGGGACCTACAACAAGCTTTGTTGATAAAATATTAGGTCTTGTAGAGAGGTAACAATTTTTTTAGTGAATGTTTATGAGATTGAGTTACTTGAGGGCATGGGAATATCTTATATTTTTAATGTTGTTGAGCTATATAATTATCATGGAGTCCAAGAGGATGAAGGGAAGAGTAAAATAGAGGTATTTGAGTGGAAGAAACACATTTTAGAATTACCCAAGGACGAAATTAAAAAATTTGTCACAATAGAGGGTGACTAAGCAAACCAAGGGAAAATAGTACCTTGAATATTTGGTGAAGCTAGAGAATGGACAAAATGAGGATGCTACATAGTTGAAGCTAATAGATATGGGGAAGTATGGTTTCAATCTTGAGATCATACAAACCACTTTGTGAGCATGAGATTACATTCTTTCTTGTCTATGTCTCTAATGTAGGAACATCTTAGGGAAATAAGTAATCAATCGCAACCCAAAAATATTTTCTTTTAATTTTGTTTGCTTGTTTGACTTTCTAGGTGTAAAGGTGGACATATGCAATTTTCAAGTAACATGAAATTTAAATTCAAATTTCAAACTCTTTCCATTTTCAATCAGTTCCCTAGACTTGTGGAAGACTCCACTTATTGTATGAATCAAATGTCAACAATTCAAGCACTCAACTTGTGTTGGTTATGGACTTTGATCTTATCGGTTAAATATTTATAGCATGGGAGGATGTAGGGTGGTTTGGGGGCAACATGTAGACACCTAAAAATGACAAATGCATTTCATCTAAACCATTATCATCTTCATGCCATCAATCTATTCATCACTATTAATTAAATAATTCTAATTATTTAATTAAGCTAACATATCACCTTCTTTAATTAAATATTTTTTAATTATTTAATTATTTCATCAATTAATTATATGATTTTTAATTATTTAATTAATCTATCATTTCCTCTTATCCACACTAATTAAATATGTTTTTCAGGTGTTGTGAATATATAAATCATCAATTTTCCAAGGGAATATGCAACCCAAATCTCTCCAAGGGCATTTTAAATAAACTTGTGAACAATGTATGAATGCAATCAACAATTTTCCCACACCATGTGTTTAAAATCATTTCAATTGTAAGGATCGTTAATCAACTACTTTTCTAATGAAAATAGATCTTGTGATGTACCTTGAATGTACCAAATCTGTACAACAAACCAACATAGTGAATGTTGGAAATCTCACCTCAAAAGTCACTTAGGATAAAGACTAGTCATGGTAATTTTATTCCCTAGAGTTTGGTCCAAGTGCATGGATTGCATAATCAATGTATTTACCATTTTTAGACCTTTGTAATTTGTAAGGAAATGTGTGGTTAAGCATTGTTTCAAGGGAAAGGTCGTTATTCATTTACCTCCCCAACTTTGATTGCATCACTTTATTTCTTGGGCATTTTAATTTTCCTTGTCCTTTACCTTGCGGTCCCATCTTAATGCCCCAAGACTTTGATCAATAAAATGATGTTTCCTTTAATCCCTAGAGTACGTTCCAAGTGCATGGATTGCATAATCAATGCATTTTCCATTTTAAAATTTGTAAAGAAATGCCTGGTTAAGCATTGTTTCAAGGGAATGGTCGCTATTCATTTGGCTCCCCAACTTTGATTTCATCGCTATTGGGCATTTAAATTTTCCTTGTCCTTTACCTTGTGGTCTCATCTTAATGCCCCAAGACTTTGATCAATTAAATGATGTTTTCTCAACCCATTATGCAATAATACATTTGTGATTCCTAACTATGGAGCAAGCTATCAATAATTTCTTTTGTACCCTATATTCATGACAACTATTGTAATGCACGTGTGTAACATTTACTTCCATCGTTTACAAGGGAAGTGAAAACATACCATTACATGTCAACTTAATGAGATGATATGAACCCCAATATTTACTAAAATGATTTATTACCTACCTTTTTGTTAGGCAGGGGATCAATAATAGTTGCACCAATAAAAAAATTTGTGATGTTGGTCATGTGTCATAATATCAATAATATAGTTCATCACATGATTTTTATATGTAATCTTGAATTATTCAATAATAATATTCACTAATAAATTAACTTATTTATATTCATAACACCTCTTTAATTATTAGTTCCCTTAATTTATATTTGTGTACTACTCATACCTATATAAATTATTATATTTTAATCTTCATTACACTAATAAAAACCCACCCTTCAGTTTTGATTAGATCCTTTTAAATAATGCAACAAGCTATAACCGAACCTTTAACCCTGACAAATTGAAAAATAAATAGAGATAAGAGTATCCACCGTTCTTTTAATGGACAACCAATAAATAGGTAGGTGAGGAGTCAACAACAAATAATATATTTTTTCTGAATCTTAAATGCAAAGTTGCTTTTTAAAAAAAGCTTAAAAAAAGGCTTAGGCAACATCTTCCAAAAACACAGGAATAAGAATAGATCCCATTGCAATTGCCATGGATATACAACAATCCAAATAATTTACAATTGGAGGATCCCTGAAAGTTGTTCGACTCCGACAACCAAACTGCTGCAAAAGATTAAAAAAAGACAAGGTTGAATGATGGCTTCATTGTCTAAGTAAGCTTGTGTGTATGTACAAGGGGGGGAAGGAAGCAAAGAAATATGTAGTGGGGTTCAGTTTGAACGGGGGAAAATCCTTTGTCCTGGTGCAAGGATAGCCCTCGGATCATATGTGTTTTTTCTTTGCTGGAATTGATGCCACTGCCTGCCAAAGTGTCTTTTCCAGTCCATGTCATTCTTGTAATGAGGGATGTAGAGCTTCATGTCAATGCCTGTACTTGTACAATAATGGAGAATCTCTTCATTTTGTGCTAGAATGCTCTGCAATGGAGGGCCACTTGGATACGGTGGGCTGAAACGAAGTAAAGCCACTAAGTAGAATATGTCCTCATCTGGTACAATCGCAGACATTCGGCAATCCCACCTAAAACCAAAAACAAAAAAAGAGACATCATGAAGTGATGGATTTGAAATTTGAAGCTTATAATATGATTGCTCATAGCTGTATGAATGAACCCACAAGAAGTAAAAAGTAGCATGTGAAGTGAGAATGATTATGATGATGGTAATGATAATGGACTGACTTGTTTCTATTTACAGGATATACAAGCATGGGTCCTCCCACACCATGTTTCAGAATCTCTCTGAACACCTTGTGATCAAACTCTGAGATTTTGGACTTTGGCACAAACATGTTCAGCCATGGATGTGGGGCATCCCATATTCCACTGGATCTTGCTGCCACTTCTACTTCCTCAACTCTGTTCAAAAAGTCGAAGTAGGAAATCTCCAAACAGTAGTGCAATCCCCTGATGAATCTCAGTGGGCCTAGCATGCTCTCCATTCTCTGCACACGTGTGAAAATCCACAGAACTCCATGATTCCAATGTAAATTAACAAATTCATAATTGGACTCTCATTACTAAGGAGTAACAAAATCCATAATTGGGCTTCCATTATTGAGTGAACGATAAACTATAATTGGGCCTTTCCATCATCAAGTGGCAATGTACTGGCAAATCACTTCAGTGCTATTGTAACACCCATTTGCAAATATTTTAAGGGTCAATCTGTGTGCCCATTTTTGTTTCCCTTTGTGAAATGAAGAAATCTCAACACAGAGCAACCGAAGGATCAGCATGTTGTGTATTAAAGGTGTATGGGCGTATAGCCTCTTTTTGGTTTCTCTGTGTGCTGTATGTTATGGTTTCTTCACTTCACAAAGGGAAACCAAAGAGGCCCCACCAATAAACATTTTAAATAAATATTGTTTATGGGCCTTAAATAGAAATGAAGGTGTTATTGCTAGTAATGGTATTGGAAATCTGACCTTATTCAGGGCCATAAAGTCTGTGTCATGGTCATAATGAAGGGCAACTTCCAGGCAATATAGCATTGGGCCAGCAGTATCCGGTATTAGCTGGGGGTCAAAAGAAGAGCTCCGCGACAGAGGTACACAAGGCCAGCCATTAACTGGATCACTGTTGTTAGGCAAGACAAATCCTTCCACATAGTCAAAGGATTTACCTTCTGGTAGGCTTATTAGCAGCTCCTGATCAGCTCTGAAATCCTCAAAATTAGAGTATACAACTCTGATCCACCTCACCTGCCAACCAAATTGAACCAAAAGGATCTTATTTCAAAGACAAAATTTAAGTCTGACAGATGAAAATGAAGCAAACGAACAAAAAGCCCGTCTGTTGTGCCCGAATCAAGTCCCGGCATATTGCCAGACAACAAAATCAAATGGCAATAAATGTTGGCAGAAGCATGCCTGTCGCTTTCTTAATTTACTTCAGTAGAGAAACAAAAAGATATGAGGGCCTGGTTCTACTACTACTATTCTGCCATGCTGTGCATAATTGTTGATATTGATCATACCATGTCAGGAGCCTTTTGCAGCATTAGTCTGGCTTTGGTGATGATCCCAAATTGACCTAGTCCCCCAAGTGCTCCATAGAAGAGGTCATCGCTCTGCTCTGGAGAACATGTTATAAATTCTCCTGTCCCTTGAAATTCACAATCAAAACCACACCATCATCTAAATTACTCTCGACTATACAAAATAATTAGGGGTTTGCACAATTTATAACTATTAAAAACACAGTTTCTGGAAAAGCAAACCGTGGAAAAAAATAAAAAAAAATCGTGTACGTTTCTCATCACAATACATAAAATACGTTTGCAAGAGAATGAAATTCAGGACAAAAAAGTTAAAAATCCTGCACAGTTTCATCTAAAATCCCTGTTGGATGGATGATTAAGCGCTTGCAAAACAGAATCTACATATGGCTCTACTGGTTTTAGCCTCTTCCAGAATATAGATTGTAACAAAGGCCGATATGAATTTAAACACTGTAAGCAGCGGCCTTTTTGTTGAATTTGTGGTTAATCATAAACACATATTTTTCTTGGAGCTCCAAATTGCAATCTAATTAATCATCCTGATGATGGGCTAACAAGTGTAACCAGAAATGTGTGAGCAAATGAAACTTCGTCACCACCATTTTCCCAAAAAAGAATAAAAATTATAGACTGTGGAATGGGGATGTGCAGAATCTCTCCTGCACAACTGCTTGTTGCAAAGGTCTCTGAACACCCATCAACACTAAAATAGACTAATTGTCAAATAGACTGCGCTAGCACGATCACATCCCTGGACAGAAACCTAAAGCATGCAAAAAGAGACTCTAAAACTAGCAATTCGTTTATAAATATTTTATCTGAGATGGAGGATAATTTGATACCAGATACTATGTGCAGCTGCGACACATTGGAGATTTGTGGGCCAAACTTGAATGTCTGGCCACTGACTCCGCCATTAGAGAGCGTCCCTCCTACTGAAAGAAAAAGATAATCAGTCCAGGATCGAGGCGCAAGGCCCACCTTAAGACAAGCCTTGAGCACATCTACCCACAGCTCTCCTGCACCCGTATCAACATAAGGAGCCTGTGTATAGTTTCCTGGGAAAATCTTAATTCCCTTCATGGAACACATGTTCAACACCACGCCGTTGAGCGCCTGTGCTTGGCCGTTGATAGAATGGCCATTGCCTCTGGCAGCCACTGTGAGGTTAGAAGAAGAGGCCGCCATTTTAACCACCTTGACAATATCCTGCACAGATGCAGGATTCACAAGAGCAGTGGGTTTATGATGATAAATTCCTCCAAAGTCTGTGGCCCCAGTTACAGTCTCATAGAATGATACTGTGCCCTGCAATTCCATCAAACCCAATGAAGTGCCAGAATCAATGTTGCTACTACTGCTGTTAGAGACCCTTGTAGTATGCTCTGAGTTATTACCGGCAATACACCTTGTAATGATCCGCTCAACAAATAATATCAACATTGCCAGCAAATTACGAGCAGGGAACTTCATTGCAGACAGCTTTCCGCGTGCTGCCACAAACGTCCTGTCAATGATTTTCCTGCTCAGACCGCTTCCTTCTTCCTTTTTACTACTCTCTGCCATACAATACATATATTAGTGATAAGACAGTACTGGAACTTCTGCTATATGCTCAGAAAAACTGTTAGGAAAATCTCATGGCAGTAGGAAGCATTACAAAACAATAACAATAACAATCTTAACAATCCCACTTCAGCCAACATTTCAGTTGAAGAGAGCCACACCGTAACAACACTCCCAACCTCTAAATTTCCGTTAACAAAATAGCCAAAGCACAACTTTCCCACCCTCTAATTTCATTGTATTTTATTGTTTTCGACTTCCCAGTCGAAGAAATCCAGAGCACGACACTCTTACTCTTCACAGAGGTTTAAGATGCATTGACAGACAATGAACACACTACGTTTATGAAGCTTGTTCATTCCCCACTTACCAACCTCTCTATATAGTTAAGATTTGAGAATATAAAAAACATTTGTGGTTGTGCTTTGTACTGCAGCAAACGATGGGCTCCTCCTCCTCCTCCTCCTCATGCTCATACTTTTATCAACCGCCCATTTCCTTGGCCACTCCTGTCTGCCACTGCTGCTTCTCACAACTTACAACTCACTCATCCACTCACCATATCTGCATTTATACAATCTCCTCCTTCCTTAATATAAAAAGCACCAAACTCATCTCCTTATTTCAGATCACATCACACTGGACTTACTTGAGATTCTCCGTCTCCATAAAACACCGAAGTCAGAGTCACCTTTATAAGTAAAAAAGATATTTTTTATCCATCCCACTAAATTTAATCCTCCATATCCTTTGCCTATCTGCTCATATTCTGCTTTCTGATCCCACCATATGTGACCTCAAAAAAATCATGTCCTCTCCTCTGGCGAACTAAAGATGCTCCTTGTTATATTGAATCTCCATGAGATTTGCCCACAGATTTATCTGTTTTTTCTTGAGCCACACATTGTGGTGGTTCTTGACAAAGACCTCGAAGCTTTGGGGTTTTAAAATAATGAGTTTCGATGCTTATTGCTCGCATTTCCGTGCTTCTAACGCACCCACAATCATAAGTATAATCAGGGTTTGCATCTTTTGACCACACTCTCCACGCGCAACTTGTTAGCTTCTGCAGTTGTCTGCATAATGCGTCTTACACAAACGTCTAGGCATCATCATCCTCCCTCACCCAAATCATGTCATAATAATGCAGAATCGGTGCTTTACACAAAAGCTTCAACCTTGCTTATCCAGGTCCCTTTCCGCCAAATTTATCTCTACCTAGCATATTCCGGTGATTCTGATAAGCCTTGGAAGCTAATAGGCCCACTTGTCAACTTAGGAGAAAGAATGGAAACTTCTTTTAACCTCCACCATCTATCACGCCTTGTCATTTTTCTATGTCTATGCCATTTTGTTTGTATTACCAGGACAAACGTAATGGCGATTCACACTATCATAGGCTGTACAGGAATAAATCACCCGTGTGTCTATCACTAAAGTAAATGTGTATTTTGATATAAGAGGGAGGGAGATTGAGTTGATTGTGACACACTTGCTGTTTTGAATCTAACGTGGATTTGGGATGAGCAAATTGTAACTATGTTTTAAGAGATCTAGAATTGTACATGAATTTGGATCAATTTACATGTCTTGGATTTTGTATTTATTGATCTGATCTATAAAGTGTGGCTTTTGGATCTCTTTGTAATTAAATAACTTGTATAAAAGAAGAAGATAATAGAGAATATTTTACAAATATTTGATAATAATTGAGAATAACAAGTCACTTCAAAGGGGCAAACCTTCAATTATCTCCAATTAGAATGCAATTCACAATATGATGATCAAACAAGGACTCACTATCTTCTATATATACTCTATTATGCTTAGGATATCACCCTGACTTAGATAACAATATATAATCTCTAGGTTGACCTAATTAACTAAATAAGAGTATAATAATGATAGTATGATTTAGTTAAGAGTTAAGGTTGCCACAAACCGACTACCCATAACCCTATATACACTCTAGGATTAAGGGTGTAGTGTTGGAGCCTTGCAACATGAGCATGAATGTACATGGTTTGTGCTAGTTGTTCTTGTGTTGTCATTAATGTCAACATGGTAACAACTATATTGGAAGTTTACTTGGTTTACCGAAGTTGTTCTTTGTTGGTAATGTTCTTTTGTGATGAATTAGTACGTTGGTATTTGAGTCCGAAATTCACTGCAAGAACTGATATGACTATAATCTCTTAACCATGTTATCACCTCTCATTCAGACAGTTATATCATAGATCTTGAGAAGTTTTGGGCTGTGAGCAAAAAATTATCTCTACCAGAGTTCAACTTTGTATTTTGTTATTGTTCCTTGCTCTGCGTATCGGTGTGGGAGACTACATATTTTCTTAAGGGGAACATTCTTATGCTACGGTTTTGTTTATAATCTTTATGTTGGTAATATGATGAGAAATTGATGTGGTCTCAAATCCGGAAGGTGTTTGCTTTGAGGATTGTTTGTTGGTTTGGAGATTCTATGAATTATGTCTAGTCTTGGTCGATCTAACTTATGCAATTCACTATGAAGACTAGTTATGCTTTATAGATGTTAGCCGACTTGGTATAATTCTTTACATGGATAGAATATTTTAAATCATATATAGGGCCGACAAGAATATTTTGATTACTTTGTTTTTCATCTACTTAGGGTGACCTAATTGATGAATAAGATATATATATATATATATATATATATATATATGAGATAAGAAGAGGTGAGAAGAGTGGTGAAGGGAAGTGGAAGAAAGGTGCAAAAAGGATTAGGGTGTATGTGAAGATTCGAGCCTAAATGCTTTATCAGTTGGGATCAAAACAAATTTGTTGAGTGACTATTGTGTGAGGCAGTACTTCATATTCTAAGCTTCAATGGAACTGAACCTTGCACACTGAAGGTGTATTCTCTCAGTTCAAACTCTTGGCAATGAGCCACTATCTTTGTATCTTGACGATTAGCCATCTTTTGTATTCAGGAAGTGAGCCTTTCAAGGATAGTGAGTCCTAGCAGTGAGCCCTGTAATATTTTGTATCCAAATATAATATATTGTGAGTTAACCCTCACTGTGTTTTTTTTCTTTTTTGGGTTTTCCACATAAAAATCCTAGTGTTCATGTGTGTGGTTGCATTGATTTGTTTCTATGTTCTCTCTTGTTGATTCATTCAAAATTGCGATAATGGTTAGATGGATTATAATAGAATGGTTTTATGGAATACTAATTCACCCCCCCTCTCAATATCCTAGATTTTCAACATGTAGTGTGTCTCTCTTCAAATAAGCATTGTTCCATATGTTAATCAAGAGTATATTCTTATGGATGAACTCTTCATCCTTCCATGTGGCATCTTCAATAGGTTAATTCTTCGACTAAATGAGATACTCAGTAAGTGTCCAAGTCCTTAGCTTCTTTGTGAATGTCTAAAGAATTAACTCTGGCTCCAATATAATTCTTCCTTCATCTAGCTCTAGTAATACTATCCATGCATGGATATTATGCCCAATCACTTTTTTTAAACAAGAAACATGAAAAAACTAGATGTAGCTCAAGCTTGTAGGTAATATTGCCTATCTTTTGCATAATCTTGTATGGACCATAATGTTTTGGGGACAACTTGTTATTTGTTTGTTACTTTACATACATTTTCTTATAAGGTTGTAATCTCATGAAAATGTAATCCCCAACTTCAAAATTACTTTCACTACAATTTTGGTCATCCTATTATTTGTTGTTTCATTCTATTTTGTGTCATGGAAAAATTCTCCTTATGTCCTAAAACTACATGTTGAAAATGCATCTAATCCTCCATAGTTTGAACTCTTGATGTCACCCTCAATGATGATGTGATGGATGGAGGATGGTATCCATATAGTACCTTACATGGAGAATTTTTTATGAACTATGAAAGGAAATGTTATACCACCATTCTTATAGTGGTAGTCAGTCTACACATTAAGACTTTATTTGAAGTGAAACAACATAGATATCATTCCAAGAACTTATTGAAAACCTTCGTTTTCCCATCAAATTGAAGATGGTATGAAGAGTTGTGAGCCAACTAAGCACCCAAACAAGAGAATAAAGTTATCCAAAATTTACTTGTAAAGGATCACAATCATTGGCAATAACCTTGGGAGTATTGTTGGAAGTTTGGAGATGTTGGAAGCTTGAGTTGTTTGTGAGTTTCTTGGTTATTGTCATTGATGTCAACCCCTTGTATAAAGAAAATATATGACAACACATGCTAGTGTTGTCATTGGGGTCCTACTTCAATATAGTTACATAGGTTGTTGGCTTGACTTGTGTTTGGGGAGATTGTTGTAGTTGGAAAGTGTTGCATGTTGCAGATATTGTAGATGTGTTGCACAGATGTTAGTAATGCTGTTGATGAAGATGGTTCACTTGGTTTCCAAGTGCTTTTGAGAAAATTTGAATAAAAGAGAGGTCAGTGTGATAAAGTGGTGTTCAGTGTCTTTCTCTACATTTCTTCATGATTGAAGATATGCTCATGTGGTTTGGTCATGATGATCAGAGTTGTTCAAAGGTGTCATATCCAAAGCTTTAGGTTATGGATCATACTATTGTGGAAGATGTGTTTGACAATATGTTTGTCGGGTGAAATAAGGTGTTTGGGAGAAATAAGATTGCTCCACATTTCTCCACAGTGAAGGTTCTAGTGTTGTAGATCTAGGAACATTCTTATATTGTTTGTATCTACCTTCCCTTGATGTTTTAGGTGTTGATTTGTTTCGAAAAGTTTTTTGGTGTGTTGGATGTCTATGTCAGTGTGTTTGGTTGCACAAAATGAAGGTGTTCTTGAGTTAAGGTGATTGCAGTAGTTGTGCAGAATATTATGATGATACTGGAATTTTTGGGATGTTGTATGGATATTTTGGAATTTTGTTGTGTGGTTTGTGAGATGTTTATGGACCTTGAGAGGTGTGTTTGAAGTCGCTTGTTAGTGTTAGTACACACTTGGCTGACTTGGCGTGCTAGAACTAATTACAGAGGATAATTGTTGTTTGAGGAAGTGTTGAGAAGCACGTTGGTGTAGATTTAGGTTCTAGTTAAGTAGTGGTGTGGTTTAGCTTCACTTATTTATATTGTGGAAGTGTTTGGTGATGACCTATCTAGTGTTGCATGGTTGAGGTGCATATGTTTCCTTAAGGCCGACCTAATTGAGATTTGTTTAGGTCATGGAGGGTATAAATGTACAAAAAATTGTTGTACAGAAAAAGTGTAGAGTGTGTGATGTGACAGATGTGAATGTGATCAAGTGTGATTATCTGAGTGTGAACCTTAATGCCTATGACTTCCTAATGCAATGAGAAGAAGGTGTCAACATTTTAGTATGTTTGATGATTTGTTTGTACTTTAGTGGAACTGTACTTTCAATATATAACAGATGCATTATTAGGAGTTCAAATTGGTAGTGAGCCACCCCTTCTTCTATTCTTCTTTCTTATGGATGGTGAGTCCTTTGGTAGTGAGCCACTGATAGCGAGACTTTCTTTATCTTTTGGGCAGTGAGCCCTTGGCAATAAGCCTTACTGTATTTAGTGTTGCAATTCATATATTAGTGATCTAATCCTCACCATGGTTTTTTTTCTTCTTGGGTTTTGCACGTAAATCGAGTGTTCTTATGTGTTTGGTGTGTTTGCATTATTGCTTTATATGTGTACATTTTGTTAATGTATGTTAAGGGTTTAAGGGCTAATGCAGATCTAAATGTTAATGAGGGTTTTTGATGTTTTAAAGTATACAACTGATTCACCTCTTAGTTGTCTTGTGCATCTAACACATACCATGTAACTTTTGAATATTATCCATACATTCTTTTGTCACTATGCTTACTATAAAAGGATGGGATAATTTAATAAAATAGGCATATTTGATGAGGTAGTCTTCCACTACCATGATGACACTCTTACCTTTAGATCTTGGAAGGTCGGTGATGAAATCCATGGAGACATCTTCCCAATGTTGGCTTGGAATAACCAAGGGCTACAAAATACTAAGTGTCTTAATTATCTCTCATTATTACTTTGACAAACCAAACATTCAGCCACAAATTTTTGAGCATCCCCATTAAGCCCTTCCCAAAAGAAATCTTGCTTGATTCAATGATTCAAAAATCTTGAATGACTAATAATTGGAGAACCATGAATCTTTGTAAGATTTTTTAGAGTGGAATTCTTGCATAAGTATAATCTCTCTTTGTACCGCAAAGCATCTCCCTTCCAACAAGACTTATTTGAACTACGAGGATCATTTTGCAAATGTTTAATGAGATTCCTTATAGCAACATCATTCTACCACTCTACTTTGGCATTTTTTACCCAATCTACTTGTAATATTGAAATGGAAAATAGGAATGCTTCATCCTTCTCATCCTTTCCAGATAATGAATCTACCACAAGATTTTACTTCCCTTTATTATTTACAATCTCAAAGTCATACCCCAACTTTTAGTGACCCATTTTTTTTTCTCTTCATAAGATAATATTTTCTCTTAGAAATATTTTATGCTATCATGATCTATCTTAACCTTGAAGTGTTTTCCCATTAGATATGGCCTCCATTAATTTACTGCATGAAAAATTGCTAGCATTTCCTTCTCATAAATGGGTTTGAGTTGATTCTTACCCTTCAATTGATGACTCTCAAAAGCAATGGGTCAACCCTCTTGCATGAGAATTTATCCTATACCATTACCTAAAGCATCACACTCCACAAAAAAATACTTGGAGAAGTTTGGAGTATCAAGAATTGGAGTGGTACACATAGCCCCCTTCAATCTATCAAATGTTGCATTAGCTAACTCATTCCATTTAAAAGCATCCTTCTTCAATAGAGTTATGAGGATTGTTACTATACGACCATGGTTCTTCATGAATCTTCTATAGTATCCAATCAGTCCAAGGAAACCCCTCAAATTTTTAATAGTTTCTGGAATATACCATTTTATGATAGCCTCAAAATTGTTAGGATTAATATTTACTTCTTCATGTGACACTTTGTGCATCAAGTACTCCATCTCGTTGAGACCAAAAGCAAAATTGGAAGGCTTATCACAAAGATGGTGATGTACATGTTGAAAACTGAAAAACTGAATGATTTAATCTATAAACTCAAATCAAAATTCCAGCATATCATCAATAAAGCCTTTCCAAATGAATACAAATGCAAAATGTAAACTAAACTATGCAAAAACTTAAAAAAATGCATTTAAAGGAAAATCAGCTCCATTGTTTTCCTATTTCACCATGATTCTTGATTTATGCATTTGATGCTCTCAAATTTTAATGAGCACAAGAGCAACAAGAAGTTGTGATGAACGAAAAAGGAAGATTGATAATGTATCAAATGTATATCAAAATGTATGTGTTTTTTGGTGAGAAGCAGGGCTTTTATAGATGTCCTCACATGGTAGATTCATGTTGTGGGAGAGATGTGGGATAAAAATATTGAAGTGGGAAAATGCATATTGCAATTAATTGAAATTAATTCAAATGAGAGAGATAATGGGTGGATTTTATGATATGGTATAGGTTTATGAATTTAGAATAAAGTAGAATTTATGAATTAATGGATGATTAAATGAATTAAATACATAGATTAAATGATCTAATGATTTATGAATTTAGATAAATGATTAAATGGTTTTATGTATTTAAATGATTTAATATGCATAGATATTTTAATGATTAATGCAAATGGAGCAATATGAAATGATTTATGGATTAAATGGTTGATTATGCAAATGATTAAATGCTTATGCTATTATTGAATGAATAAATGCTTATAGTATAAATAAATGCTTATGATATTTTAATGATTTAAGTGGATTAATGAAAATAGAGGAAGATATTAAATGAATTAATTAAATAGATAATAATATCCATTTAATTAATAGACAAAAAATAGGACGATTGTGAGGACAAATTTTGAGTGTCTACATTTTGCCCCTCTTTGAGACAATGCAACATGTCACATTGTTTCAAAGAAAAAAAAGATTGATTAACTGATACATGTCCCAAGGATATCTTGGTAAGGATGATGATGAATATGATATGCCCCCTCGAGAGATTGATCGAACAAGATGTGATAAGATTAATCTCTCGATAGATCATGAGGAGAATATTTGACAATTGATTTTGTGTGAGTGATTAAGCATAGATGTACATTTGATGAAAATGCACAACTGATAAGTGAAGATGTACATTTGATGGAAATGCACAATTGATAGGCATACCTGAACAATTGATGAAAATGATCAGTATAGCCGGGTTGATGAGATGATTAAGCTGATTGAGATGGATGCTAGCGCAAAACAATGATTGATTAATAGATTGAGTGATCAAGGAGCAGATTGATTGATTTGATATTTGAAGTAAAAGACGCATCAATTAGATAAACCAAGTAATCATTCTTTGAAATAAGGAGCATGAAGAAAATGAAATGATGAAGGAGATGGATGATGGGAGAAATGATGGATGAAAAAAGATATGAATGAAATAAAAGTGATGAAGCTTCTTGTGCTTTATAGAGTGCTTTATCATCATCGAGCTTATTATGTCGCAAATTAGTATAAGCGTCTAGATAACATGAATATCTAGACGACCTGAATACTATTTGCATTTTTATTTAGCAATAAAGTATAAGCATCTAGGTATAAGAACCTTAGATGACTTGAATACTTATTGCACGAAAAACACTATCAGACAAGGAATGTTCTTTCCCACATGAGACTCATAGGTCCTCGATGGTTTTAGATAACCATATCCTAAGATGAGTCATCTCGTGAATAAGAAACAATCCACAAACATCAAACAAGTGAGCATGCCCCATCCTCGCCTCTCTATTCCAAGAAATCCTTGAGAAGCTAAAAGACATTCCACCAAAGATAAAATCATCAAAAATTGACAAACAAACATGCACCATGCTTCAATGTAGAACTAAATTCTTGTCATAGTTTATGTGGTTGGTTGGATTTGAAAAGCGGATTGATAGGTGTGTTGTAATGTTTGCTTGATTGTCAATCATGGCATGTTTTGATTTTGTTAAAGTTCAAAGTTGTGTGGCAATCTAAAAGTGTCACTATTTTGGAATTTTTGAGGTTATGTAATTATTTTTTGTTTTTTTTTCAGAATATTTGATTTTTTGGGTTTTTGAAATCTTTGATTTTTTTGGTTTTTCTAAATATTTGATTTTTGGGGATTTTTTCAGGACATTTTATGATTTTTATGGATTTTTTCAGGACATTTTATGATTTTTATGGATTTTTTTCAGGACATTTTATGATTTTTATGGCTTTTTTCAAGACATTTTATGATATTTTTGGATTTTTTTGAATTTTTAAAGATGGAGTGAGATGAAATGTGGTATGTGCTTGGTTAAATAAACTAGATGCCCCACACTAGAGTTAGTGCAACCATGGATAAATGATAGATCAAAATGAAAGATTCACTGAAAAACATGTCACACAAGCATCATATCTCTCATTGAAAGATGTTAATGGTTACTTGATTAAGATGCCACGAATGATTGATTGCATAAGGCATGATGATGGTAAGTACTTAGGATCACTGATTCCCCAAAGTGTGATAAGATTGATGATTGTTGATGATTGATTGACAAAAGATATGAGGATTGGATAATGTTTTATAGCTAGGCTCAAATATGATTTGCATGATAAGATTTGAGGTTGCAAAGGGACATGATGACTAGAGTTGGAGGTAATTTAATCATGGATAAATGATAAGGATGTGAAAGGAAATCCAAATCATGCATTTGTAATTTTGTCCCTAATCTCATCAAGAACAAAGGAAGGAAATGGGACATGAATTTTGATAAGTTAGGATTTTGATAAGCTAGGAGATATGGAATGGAAGAATGCAAGGATAAGGATAATGAATAGGATGATCAAGATCAACTAGATAAGATATGGACACAATAGCTAAGTATTTTTCCCCTATTCCTCATCAAGACCAAGGAAGGGAAGAAATGATGTATTTAGATAGGATGGTGGAATATGGATAAGGTGAAGGATATGGCATGGAAGATATGGATAAAAATGAATAGGATAAGATACATGATGGAGGATATGGTATGGAAGGTTTGGATAAAGTGTATAGGATAGGACATATGATGTTCAATAATATCCTTAACCTTGTCAAGATCAAAGGTTGAAAGGTAAAGGATGAACGTAAAGAGGATAATGGATATGAATGACAGGATGGATGAAACTTTCCCACAAGTGTACAGTGCAAGAGGAATATGGATAGGGATAAATGAAAATGGAAGGTAGTATATGCATGATAGGAAGATGGAGGGAGGAATCATGCATCGATTTCGATGAATAATATCCCTCGAGTATGTGTTCTAATAAACTATGGAAATGAGGATTAGACTCATGAACGTTGGTAGATTAATGGTATGATGGAAGAAGCTAAGGACTCATGCAAAGGTTTGGATTAAAGGAGGATAATGGGGGATGGAAGTTTGATAATGGATAGGAGGTTGGAAGGTTTGTTGATGGATAGATGGAAAGGATGGAAAGATCAGCATTGGCACACACCTTGAAGGGTGGTGGAGTGATGGAGGAAAAATGGAGTTTGAAGGTGATAGGTTTTTAGATGGATGATTGGAGGAAGCTTTTAGATTAGCAAATTTGGATGCCAATTTAGATTTTATTTCTTCTATGAGATTTTTAGGAATCCACATAGCTTTTGACTTTTATTTTTTCTTTGTGGGCCTTTTTGGCCTTTGAGATTTTTCTTTTTGCTTTATGGACCTTTGTGGCCTTTGAAATTTTTCTTTTTGATTTTTGGGCCTTTGTGGCCTTTGGAATTTTTCTTTTTGATTTGTGGGCCTTTGTGGCCTTTGAATTTTTTTCTTGTGACTTGGGATCATATCTTTATTTATTTTTGCATGTCTCTTCGAGGAGACATGTTGATCCTTTGATATATGTGGATTTTGATATGAAAGCTTTTGACATCTGGCACCCAAATTGCTTCCAAGAGCAATGGGATGGGTGGATGGAGATTAATGATATGGAGGCATTATGGATGGGTTAATGTAGGTAGGATTTTGAGAGGGAATCAAGGATGTGTGCCTTTGTTGTTCTTGATGAATAGGAGATGGAGGGATGTAGGGCCCTAATATGGATGGAAGGGTTGATGAACTAGGGTTTAGATGATAAGGACCAAGGATGGATGGAAGGTTTGATGGACTAGAATAAGGACCTAGGATAGATGGAAGGTTTGATGGACTAGGATACTTAGGTTTATTTTGATGGAATCTGGACTTACAATGGGTTCCAATGTCTTGAGCATGAGGTGTATAACCAAGACCATGATAATATGGATTTTCTTGGATATCAAGGGGTCCTAGGATATCTTGTTCATGAATGCCTAATCCTTTTACTTTGTAGTACATACTCTGACACATTCATTTGCCAATGGGATACATATTTTTTATGAAACAAGATGTGAGTCCATTTTGGGGAGGATATGATATGGATGAAAGGATAGGTGTTGGAAGTAAATCAGAGTGGATAAAGGTGGAGGAACCCATTTTATAGGTGTGGGGTTCATGGATAGCTTGAATAGGTGTGATAGGCTCTTGTGGAGGATTGTGATCATGAGGGGAATTAGGATGAATGACAGGGTCTTGACATGGGGATGATAGAGTACTTCGATCTTGACAAGGAAAATAATCACTAGGTGGAGGAGATGGAGTAGCTTGCTCTTTATTAGGTATGAGATCATCATGAGATTGTATGAAAGGCATATATTGATCATGAGAAGAATGAAAATCATCATGGAATGAAAGGGTATCCTTGAATGGAAGTATATCTTGATCTTGATGAGGAAGGGAATCCTGAGATTTTTTGGAAATCATATCTTGATCATTAGATGGTAGGACATCATTGGATATGATGAAAGAACTATTATTTTATTGGGGTGTAATAGAATCATGAGATGGTATGGATTTATTAGACGAGGTGGAAGGAGGACTTGAAAGGATACTTTTGTCTTGAGATGGAAGGGGATCATCTTGGATGAAACAAAAATAGATAAGGGGATCATCATGAGGTTCTTGAGAGATGGGATCTTGGTCAAAGATTGGAAGGGGTTGTGGAATTTTGGTATCATTGGATGGAGTGGAAAGAATACTTTGATCTTGATGTTCAAGGGAGTCTATACTAGCATGCTTTGGACTAAGAGATTGACATGATTCGTTAACTTGGGTGAAAGACTCATGAGGTTTATTTTGACTTATGGGGGATGAAGATAGATGCATGACATGGTAGGATTGCTCAATATTATTTTTGTTTGAGGACTTAGATTTGGGCTTCTCATTTAACCTTTGCAGAAAGTCATGGACATTGAACTTGGAAGATGTAGATTTGGGTGATAAAGGTTTTTCATGGGATGATTGCATCACTCCATTCAAATTTTGGGATTCTAGTTCTTTTTCAAGATCTTTCAAACGATGTCCAATATATTCAATCCTTTGGTTTCATTCGTAGGTCAGGGATGAATATGAAGGATAATGGTTAGACATGTTTAGTTGATGGTTTTGGGAATGTTTTGAGGTGTTGTAGGATGATTAAGTGTTTTATTTGGTTGATATTTTTTTTTAAACACACACGCAAGACATAGCAAACAAAATGTTTGATTTTAACAATACAAGCACAAATCCTAAGGTTGGTAAGGACTATATTTATCGGATCCCACTTGGATTACTCCAGCTACGCTTACTCTTAGCGGATGACTTAGAAGCTTGGTCATGTTGGCTCCCCCTTACACGACACTCACTTCTCGGGTCAACCAAGCTTCGAGTTCTCATGAATCTCCCATGATGAACTCTTCATCTCTACTAAGAGCCACAAGAATGTGGGATGACATGAGAGGTGGTCCCTCCTGTATCAACAAATAGAAATATTTTGGCAACTACAAACAAGAGGTGTCTAGTAAGGGCATCCATTCGAGTGGTTATACATGCAAAAAGATTAGCTCCGATAAGGAGGATTCCCAACTTGTAGAGGTTACGCTCTATAGGGTTTATGGGGATTCAATTTTTAGAATAACACATCTGCACTCATGGTACTTGAACTTTCCTCAAGCACCCATTTTATATACCGGCTAGAAGTGGCTTGGCTTTAGCCTATTATCGATTGGGTCATTCCCTTGGGGTGAGTACTTTTTTCCCACCAAGGCAGACCCTCTAACAGGTAAACACAAAAGTGGATGGGTCTGACTTTCTGATTACCAAGTTCGGACAAGGTGAGAGCATAATACCTACCACCCCTTCAAGCACAAAAAACATTGTTCATTGACCTCCTAGTTAAATCTATGTGAGAGAAGACAATTGTTCGTTTTAAAGCACCAATTGAAATATTTTCTAATCTAAAAGACAATCGGTTTCAAAATCAAGTCTTTGACGATCATCCTGCATCAATTGTCATTAGTAGTTTCAAATTTAAGTCTTCAAAAAATATGTGTTTATGTTTTCAGCCTTTAGTCTTTGTCATGCAAACTTGTAAGAGAAAAACCAACAATTAGCCACATAATCAAAAATTAAACTAGAAAGAAAAAGACATTAATCTAGAATCTAATTAAATTAATCTAGCTAACTAAAAGTTAATCTAAATTAATTAAACTAAATTAAAATTAATTATAAACTAAAATTAATCTAAATTAAAGTTAATCTAAATTACTAAAATTAAAATTAATCTAAATTAATCAAAACTAGAATTAATCTAAACTAAATTAATTGCTAAGATTAATCTAAATTAGTGACTAGAAATTAGCTACTAGGAATTATCAACTAGGAATTAGCAACTAGAAATTAGAAACTAGGAATTAGAATTAGTTACTAGAAATTAGAAACTAGGAATTAGAATTAGTTACTAGAAATTAGAAACTAGAAATTAGCAACTAGAAATTAGAATTAGTTACTAGAAATTATAAACTAAAAATTAGAAACTAGAAATTAGAATCTAGAAATTAGAAACTAGAAATTAGCAACTAGAAATTAGTAACTAGAAGTTAATGCAAATTGTGGAATTGTAAAAAATGATAGCATCATGATATTAATGTTGTGTGAGAGCTCTAGAACATGGGCTAGTATTCAAATCAATCTGATAGAAATGCATGCACAATGTCAAGCCACATGAAGCTCGATGGTAGACTCCTCAAATGAATGAAATATTACATTTCACATTTATCAGCAGAAGAAACTATGAGGAAATACTCATCCAGATTTCTGACAACCCCTGCACAATACACATCAAAGTAGATATTATATATGTAAAATAAGACAACATTCAACAAAGGCCGATATCAAACTGTGAATTGAAATCAATTTGGGCATGTGAAGATTTATTCCATCAAAATATCTTGATAAAACAACAAAATCTATTTTCAAGATTAAACCATTATAGAAGATTGCAATAGCCTTGTGAATTTTTTTGTTTCTAGATTTTATTTTAAATTTTTTGTTTTGTTTTTTATTTATGAAAATGAAGCTATGAAAATGATAAACTGCAGCTATGAAAACGATAACATGATCAAATGCAGCTATGAGATTTTTATTTTTATTTTTGACTTTTATTTTATTTTATGAAAGTGCAACTATGATAATATGATCAAATATGAATACTTCCATGAGCCATTAATAGAAATTGCAATTACAATGTATGCATCCTTCACGTCTGGTTCACCATTTTGTACATGTTGAAAACTGAAAAACTGAATGATTTAATCTATAAACTCAAATCAAAATTCCAGCATATCATCAATAAAGCCTTTCCAAATGAATACAAATGAAAAATGTAAACTAAACTATGCAAAAACTAAAACAAATGCATTCAAAGGAAAATCAGCTCCATTGTTTTCCTATTTTACCATGATTCTTGATTTAGATCATCAATAAAGCCTTTTCCAAATGAATACAAATGCAAAATGTAAACTAAACTATGCAAAAACTAAAACAAATGCATTTAAAGAAAAATTGGCTCCATTATTTTCCTATTTCACCATGATTCTTGATTTATGCATTTGATGCTCTCAAATTTTAATGAGCACAAGTGCACCAAGAAGTTGTGATGAACGACAAAGGAAGATTGATAATGTATCAAATGTATATCAAAATGTATGTGCTTTTTGGTGAGAAGCAGGGCTTTTATAGATGTCCTCACACGATAGATTCATGTTGTGGGAGAGATGTAGGATAAAAAGATTGAAGTGGGAAAATGCATATTGCAATTAATTAAAATTAATTCAAATGAGAGAGATAATGGGTGTATTTTATGATATAATGTAGGTTTATGAATTTAGAATAAAGTGCAATTTATGAATTAATGGATGATTAAATGAATTAAATACATAGATTAAATAATTTTATGCAATAGATAAAGATTAAATGATCTAATGATTTATGAATTTAGATAAATGATTAAATGGTTTTATGTATTTAAATGATTTAATATGCATAGGTATTTTAATGGTTAATGCAAATGGAGCAATATGAAATGATTTATGGATTAAATGGTTGATTATGCAAATGATTAAATTCTTATAATATTATTGAATGAATAAATGCTTATAGTATAGATAAATGCTTATAATATTTTAATGATTTAAGTGGATTAATGAAAATGGAGGAAGATATTAAATGAATTAATTAAATCGATAATAATATCCATTTAATTAATAGACAAAAATATAGGACGATTGTCTACAGGTGATATTTGAGAACTTGTAGTTCTTGACCTACATGCTGAAAAAATTCCTCACATGTCTTGCTATAAATCAATATATCATCAAAGAACACTAATACAAACCTCTTAAAAAAATTATTGAAGATGGAATTCATTGAACTTTGAAATGTAGATGGAGCATTAGTGAAACCAAATGGCATCACAAGAAACTCATAATAACCTTCTTGAGTCCTAAATGTTATCTTCCTTAATTTGAATTTGGTGATAACCTAATCTAAAATATTTTTTAAAAAGAAAGTTTCATTCAATTCATCTAATAAATCATCAATGATTGGAATAGTAAACTTATCTTTGTTGGTGTTCATGTTGAGCACTCTATAGTCTATCTACACATGTACCAAGTGTGATCCTTCTTACGCACCATCACCATGAGTAAGGAGTAAGAGCTCTAGCTATGCATAATAATACCCACCTCTAGCATCTGTTGAACAATATTTTCAATCTCATTTTTTGTATATATGGGTACTTGTAAGGCCTAATGTTAAGTGGTTGGATCAATGGCACTAGTTGTATGGTATGATCATGATCCCTCTTAGGAGGCAATACTTTACACATTGTTGATGAGTGTTTTTTCACTACACAACACATATAAAAAACATGTTCTATCTCTCTTGAAAGGTGACTTCTTACAAAAAATCTTCAAGAAATGACCCCAAGGTTCTGGATGTCAGGTGTTGATGATGCAAAACCAACTCATTAGTTGATGTGATTTGCTAGTATTACAAAGGGAATTTATGGTTACAAAGATTGGAAGCCTACAAGAATGAAATAAGGGTTTACAAAGTCTAAAGATTGGTTAAAACCCTAGTTGGATTTTCAAAAAAGTAATATGAAAATGACCTTTTATCATTAAATATAATAGCTTGACTGATGCTTTGGTCTTAAACTAACTCAGATTTATATAAAGAAATCGCAAAAGATGGAAGGTTGGAGAAAATCCTAAGTTTTAGAACCTATGGATAGCTACAACAATGGTGTATGCTTTAGATAAATAAAATCCTAATAAACTAATATTTTCTTAACTAGGGACTAGCCTACAGTTCCATAAAGATAGTGCAATCTTCTAAGGTAAACTTTAGATTTTCAAACTATATTATCCACACATGTAAGCATAAAAATTCATAGTTAAACTCAAGCACATGAAATTAGCTTAGACTAACCTTACACTACAATCCATAATTAGCAAATTACAATTTAGGTATGAGTAAGAAGCTTATTGAAATACCTTAACACTATGACATTATCAAAGTTGATCAGAAACTAATAATGTTGAAATAAAACTTGGAAGATGGAATCATGCATACATTTAGAAATAACAAAGGAGAGTCACCAACACTTCAATGCCTTCTCTTATATTACTCCAAAATCCTTTGTTACAACAATACTCTTCCACCCTTCAAATGAGAGGGGGTGGCCTTTTATAGAAGAGCTAAACAAAATCAATGGTGGAGATCATCTCAACACCAATGGACAATATTTAATATTCTCTTAGGGTTTGGGGTGCATTAAATACATTTACAATTATCCCCAATATAAAACAAGTTCACATGTGAACCTAGGAGAATGTAAAATATTCTAACATATTTTATATTTTAAAATATTCTACAAATTATCCCAAAATTAGGTGCACACACTTTGATGTAACTAATTTCGTCCTTTAGCTAGAATTTTACAAATATTTATCATCTATTATATTGTTTCTAACATTTTTCTCTTTTACAACATATTTAACAAAATTAGTTAAGGCTCCCACTAGCTGCTAATGTTGTGGAAGTTGAGCCCTATTGATCTTGAAGGTGATTATTTTATACTCCTCCAACAACTCTTTATGAAGATTTATACCTGTCTTCCTCTACTTGATCAAATCTTCTGACTTAGAAAATACTCTACCAGCCATGTCCAAAAATCCTCCATCCAAGTTATCTAAAGAGCCCCTCTGAATCCTCACTTGCCAAGCCTGCTTGACAACTGCATCATCCAATTTCTCCCCAAAAATTGTAACACTAGCCATGAGTTCCAAAAATGGGTCACTTTTAGATAGTAGATTGTTAATCCTATCAACAATTATTTTTAATTTTGACAAAACTTTGTAAAGGATTCCCTTGTGAAAATCAATTGCATATGCCCAAAATTTAGGTTACTTTATTTCATCACTAGCCAAAATTTGCTCGCCTTCCAAAACCTCTATAGACAAAGTTTTGATGACCTATAATTTTGGGCAAGTGAGCTCATGGTACTTCATAAAACCCATGCAATCCTCAATCTCTTTATCAACTACCTTCTTCGAAATCAAATAATTATGCAATTCCACTCCTACGTCAACTAGCTTGTCTCCTGTAGCAGTGACATGATTGATCCAATCTATAGTGTCATTAGTCCAATTTCTCATCCTTTCCACTTTATTCACTTCTTCTTTAGACAAGATTGCATGATTGGAAACTTTTGTAGGAATATCATGCCCCAAATTCACCAACTGTTGGATAAAGGCAATTAATTATTCCACCTATGCTTTCAAATCCTTTTTGGTTGCTTGATCTTTGTCCATTCTGTTCAAAATGGTCATCACCTACCCCTGAAACTCATCAATTTTTTGAGCTTTATTGGTGGGGTCAATTTTTATTGAAGTCAGTTTATACTTAGAAGGAAAGAAAGATGGAACATCCTTCTCCACAACTAGAGTGTCAATGTGGATAGTGCAAGATCCTGAGGAACATGTTGATAAAATAGAGGTGATATGTGATATGTGACTTGACCTTCACCTTCTTTCTCTCCTTTGGTTACTAGCCTGCTCAGACTATGATAGCCTCAAAGTGAGCTTTGGGATCACATACCATAGGAGCCTTCACCTTCAATTGCCACTCAATCCAAGAAGGAGAGATTGTTTACTTAGTCAAAGATGTGGCAACAATCCCATGTGTTTGTAACTCCTCTTGCTTCTCTTCTTGCCGCCCCTCCATTTTATCAACACATGTTCCTCTTCAATTATCTTCTCGGTTTTCTCTTCTTCTATTTTCTTATGCTGAGAAAAATCAATATCTTCTTCTCTCTCAGACATTTCCTCTTCTTGCACATCTTTCTGAAATGGAGAAAAATAGGGGAGAGGGTTTTTGAAATGGGATGATGCACCTATCTTTCTAATTTCATTAGAAAAAGAGATCCCCAAAGGTAAGATTAACTTTCAACCCTTAGGTGAGTCAACCTTAATGGAGATCTTTTTGTTTTCGTTATGACAAGAGGAGGCAAAATTTTCTTGAATGACACTTTGGGGAGAAAAACTAAAAATAGTAAATGAACTCAATTATGTAATGTGAAACTTGAACCATCAATTTAAAGCATAAAACAATCAGAAACAATAAAATTTTGACAGATCTAAGAATGGTAAGTTGATGTGTACTAGTCACCAAAAGTTGTTGATGAGTGTCTTCCTGGGAAAGATTCACCCTAGGGTGAATGAGTCTTGCTATAGGGATCCAAAATCTATTTTCGTAGTCCTCTGCTCCTAGATCTATACTCTTGATTCCTCTATATCTCATTGTCAAAAAGTCAGAATTAAATTATGCAAGAAAGATTCTGTGGCTTGACAACTTTGACAACTTTGCAAAATTGCACTTTTGATCAATCTTCAATCCTTCTTCACCTGCAAATTTGCACATACAAAGAGAGGAAAAAAATATTTGTTTTTGGTGAATGGGGGTTTGCCTTGGTCAAATCCCATTTTGGTAATTAAACCTTGAAATGAAATGAAACATGAATGGAAGGAATGATGAATGAAAAATGCTATGTTGCAACTCACCAAACCCTTGAATGGAGATCCTTAGAGTATTGAAGTCTAACACATCTCTCTAAGGTCTTCATCATAAACACAAAATTTTATGGATGATAAAATTGATAATGTAATATTGTATTGGAGATTGAATCTTGAAATTGATGAATGAGAGAGGGAATTTATAGATATTCAAGAGGATGATTAGATGGTCTATAATTGATAGTATACCATGAGTTAAATCCACTAATTATGGAGTTAAAATAGAGAGGTGGACTAGTTATTTGGATTTCATGAGGAATTTTATACTTTGATGAGGAATTTTTTATTTTGATGAGGAAGTTAACTAATGAGGGGAAAATGAGTTCTAATTGTTAATCACATGGTAGGTAAATGGAGTGGATGAGAGGTTTGAGCGGGAGAAGAAGTGGCAATGGAGTTTTGAACTCAGCTGATGAAGTGTGCAATGATTTAGATGATGATCCTAATGGGCTATGGTTGCTGGAATTTCGTCTTTGCTCCCAGACATTTGGTGCTGGATGTTGGGATCTCCTTTTTGTTGTGCGGGAGGTTTATGTTTGGCACAACTATGCTCTGTTTGATGCAGAGTGGTTGGTTTGGGGTGGGCTTTACTAGAGTGAAGGCCCTTGTTACCTGGTTGCCTCTGCTTTTTTGGTGGGTTCAACATTTTGGACAACTTGTGCTTCCCGATGTTGGGTCGAGGTGGTTGGGCCGTGCTTAGCTGATGGGTCATGGTAGGCTGATGACTCGTGGGCTACTGACGACTGGGTTGTTGTTGGCATCTCTTTGGGAGATGGTTTTGTTGATTTTTTTGGGTTGTTGTTCGCAATAAATTTCTTGCTATTGTCTAGGGTATGGTTTGATTCTCCTGTGTTAGGAATCTGTTGGGATTTTTGATTTTCTCTTATTCTTGACTGGAATGTCAAGGAGGATGGGGTACTGAATGGATTGGCTAGATCCCTTCTTTTTTCCTATTCAGGTTTCCCTTTTCTCAATGGAGGACTATTGTTTGAAGTCAGTTTTCTGTCAACAGTAGGGTTTCTTTTGGTGGTTTTTATTGTGGGTTCCTGCTTGGAGCTCTTCACTATGGGTGGGCTCATTTTTATGCTACCTCCTTCAGTTGGCTTTGCTATGTGGAGGCTTTTATTAATGGTGAAAGCGTTGATGTCTATTGTTTTGTTGCTGATGCGAGTAGCTATTGTGGGCAGTTGCTAGGAGCTTGTGGTTGTTGGTGGGCTCATGGTTGATGTGGTTGTAGTTGATGCTATAGGCCTTTCTTTGTGAAGGCTTTCCTTTTCCTATTGTGTGATCCCTTTGTCATCTGTGGCCTTACTTGGGGTGAGGTATGGTTTTCTTTTTTTAGGTGGGTGTTGGGAGTTTTGGAGATCTCCTTTTCTTGGCTGGCATGTCAAGGAGGACGGGGTGCTTAATGGATTGGTCAACTCTCTTCACTTTTCTTGTGAGGATTTATTTTATCTTCTTGTAGGGCTGCTCATGTTGGAAGGGTTGTTGTTGCTGAAAGATGTTTTTGGTAGCTTCTTGGTGCTTGCGGCTGATGGTGTTGGTTCCCTTTTGAGGGAGCTGCTGACGGTGGAGTTGCAGAAAATGGTGGGGTTTTGTTGCACTTGTTGGGGGGTTTGTTTCCCTATCTCAGCTAGGGCTCTATTTTGGAGTAATCTTGTGCTCCCAAGGGATGTTAGGTCAGCCCTTTCTACTAAAGCTACTAACCATAAAATTCTTTAGCTTTTTTTTTCTATAGAGGGGGAGATTGCTCCTTTTGAGGTGGAGCATCAGTTCCTTTTGAGGTGGAGCTTGTATGGCCTGGAGAGATGGGGTTTTGGTGGTAAGGGTTTTCCTTTCTTCCTCACCAATATGTAAGGAAAATCAAAGGTGCGGAAATGCTTTCCTAATGCTAAAACCACAGAGGAGACATGGTGCAGGAGCACCCATAGGTTAACATAGGTGGTCTAGAAGGTCATGGTCTTGGCAATTTGATTTAGACCAACATTTCAATCTTTTCATGTTCTTTTATGTTTGTTCCTTAGTGGCATTTTTGATTGGGTGTTGATCATCTGATGAAGGTCATGTTGACCATAGTATAGGCTTAAGGTTTTACCTCAAGTGAGGTTTAAGACCTTTTAGACCGTTTTAGGAGTTTCTTTTCCAATTTTTGAAAATAAAGCTTAATGGAAGCTACAAGTGGCAAAGGAGAGGTTAAGGGAGAGCATAACTAAATTGGAGTCCCTATTTATGGGAGGCATCGACATGGGAGTAAGGTTGGAAGCATTGGATGTAGTTCTTAATTTTGAATTCAAGAGAAAATAGTTGAGTTTTGTGTGTGCATTTATGGTTTTTGTTTACTTTGAGAAGTTACTTTAATGGAGTAGATCAACACTATAATTCATGCATTATGTAGGTTATAAGCTCTTAGAATACTATGTGGTACTTATTCAATTTGTTGTTTAGTTTCCAAGCACTATTTGTAGATAGTTTGCTTTCTTACAATTGCTGGTCTGACAGGTAGTTTGAGGAAAATGGAGGGTTAGATCACATTCCCACTGTACATATTGTACGACCCCTTTTGGGAATTGTGACTAGACTCCATGGGTGTACATATAGTAGGGTTAGGAGTCCTTGATAGCATCAGAATCACTATGGGAGTCTTCTTCTAGGCGAGCCAAGAAGTGTCCGGCTAGGGAAGACAAAAAGTGCAGAGCACCTGATTTGCAGGGGTGTCCATTTCCTGACAAGTCACAGTGTGGAGAGGGCAGTTAAGTGCCTTTCCAAGAAATAGCATGGAGGAGGAAGCTCCATCAATCCATCAGGTGTGAGGAATACTTAACAGTTTACAGTGAAGTCGGGGAAGGGTTTGAAAAGGCCTAATTTTGCCAAATTGTGGGTTAAGCCTTTGTATGGTCAGTTGGAGGCCAAGATCCCAAAATCCTTTAGAGGTGGGCATATGGATCAGGAACCCCAAGGAAAGGTTGAGTTTTCTTTTGAAAACCTTGGCGAGCTAACCTGATTTCACGGAGAAGGAGGCCTAATTGGGGCTCCTAGGGCTAGTAGCCTTTTAGGCCTAAATGAGGGTTTGGTGGAAGCAACTAGGAAATGGAGTCAGGTGGACCCTCAAGAACCATAGTAGGATGGATTGAATTCATTAGAAACACCTCCACACCCCTGCAAAGATAAGTTCAAGATTTTGGAGGATGGTAGCCTTTAGGGTGGATTAAGGGCTAAGGTGAGAGTTGCAAAATTGAACCAAGGTTGGCTTGGTAGGTAGAGCTATGATGGTAGTTGGGTTGACAAGGAGAACCAGGGGATCCTAAACAAGAGAAGGTCCTATAGGTTTGAAGTGGTGGAGTGAGACACCTTAGAGGTCTTCCAAACAAGACCTAGAGCATGAACCAGTGATTGATTCATCCAACCTCCCTATTAGATTGGTATCAGAGCAACAAAAGATTTGGGATTGATTGTTGTATGTCAAAACTTGAGTCTAGTGGTTCTACAACCATGGTGACAAATATAGAGTTGGCCAAGAAGGTCGAAGATCAAGAGGAAGACAATAGGCTATTGAGGGAAAGAATAGCCCAACTTGAGCAAGCAATGAACAATGTGCAAACCAAGACCGATGAGGTTAGTGATAGATTAGAAGGCAGGGTACCCAAGAGTGAAGAGGTTGTAAAGGATAACAAGATCCCTGAATTTGACCCTGTTTTGCAAGAAGAGCCTTTCTTGAAGGCATTGAAAGCTATGAGTGGAAAAGCACTTGAAGGCATACCATTATTTAGTGGGAAATTGGAAGCTGATCTAGTCATGGATTGTATAGAGGGAATGGAAAACCATTTTGAGTGTGATGGAGTCATTGAAGCATAGAAGGTGAAGGTGGCAAAGTCAAGATTAAGAGGTTATGCCTTGACATGGTGGAAGTTCATTCAGATAAAGAGGGAAAAGGAAAGCAAGAAGCCTATTTCAACTTGGAAGGGAATGGTTGCCAAAGTGAGAGAAGCATACATGCCAAATGATTATGAGATTCAGTTGCATAAGAAAAGACAGAGCTTGAGACAAAGAGACCAAGATGTGAATTCTTATACTGAGGAGTTTCAAAAAATTTGTATGAGGTCTAATGTTTCAGAGGATGAAAGTCTTAAGGTGGCTAGGTATCTTAATGGCTTGAAGTGGAACATTCAAGAGGAGATGACTCTTCTAAGTCCCAAGACAGTGCACCAACGCTATCAATTGGCTATAAAGATTGAAGAGAGGAGCACGAGGAAACAAGACTAGGCTTCTAAGAGTAGAGGTAAAGGCAAAGATCAAAGAAGACATAGAGGTGGATACCAAGGTAGAGGGACTGAACAAAGAAATCAGGGAGAGTCTAAACTCATAGAGCATGGAAGTGAAGCAACTTCTAGAGGAGGCTATGGAAGAGGTAGTGGACCTCAAGGAGGTTCAAATAGAGGAAGAGGAGCAGGTAGAAGTAACTCATACTTTTCTAGTATGAAGTGTTATAACTGTGGTCAAGTAGGACATCTAGCTTATAGGTGCCCGGAGAAAGCATCTTCATCAAATGCAGAAAAGAGAGTAGCATATGCCCAAGAGGACACCATGAGTATCAAGTCACTAGAGGTTAGTCACATTGAATCAGAAATGGGGGAGAACCTAATGTTTAGAAGAGTTCTAATCAGACAACCAGTCAAGGTAGAGCCAAAGCAAAGGAAAGCCTTATTTAGGGTAAGATGCAAAATACTTGGAAAAGTGTGCAAGGTTATAGTGGATTCAGGGTCTACTGATAACATTATCTTAGAGGAGGCAGTGAGGAAGTTGAAGTTGGAGAAAGTACCCCACACTAACCCTTACAAGGTGACATGGTTGAACAAAGGGCAGAGTGTTCTTGTAAATGAGCAGACAACGGTGGAGTTCTCCATTGGAGGATACAAGGACAAGCTGATTTGTGATGTGTTGCCCATGGATGCATTCCATCTTCTATTGGGTAGGCCATGGTAGTATGACAGAGGAGCCATCTATGATGGAAAGGAGAACACTATCTCATTCAAGAAGGAAGGAAAGACATTCAAACTGTAGTCACTATCAGATGAGGAAGAAGGTCAGTCAAAGACCCCTAGTGTCTTGTTAAGTGGTGGCAAGGAGTTTATCAACACTCTACAACAAGGAGGGGAAGGATATGTGGTCATGGTGCAACCCAAGGAGGAAGATAAGACTAAGAAAACAATCATACAAGAAGCAGTCTAGAAGTTGCTTGAACAGTTCAAGGATATAGTCAGTGATGGAACACTAGCAACCTTACATCCAAAGAGAGCCATTAGTCATCAGATTGACTTTATACCAGGGGATTCATTGCCAAACAAAGCAGCTTACAAGCTCACACTAGATCAGAACCTAGAAGTAGCTAGGCAAGTGTAGGAGTTGTTAGACCAAGGACTAATTAGGAAGAGCATCAATCCGTGTGCAGTACCAGTGGTCTTAGCAACCAAGAAAGATGGTAAGTGGAGGTTATGCACCGATTCTAGGGCTATAAATAGAATTACAATTAGATATAGGTTCCCTATTCCTAGGATTGAGGATTTGATGGACTGTCTTGGAGGAGCTCAGTACTTCACCAAGTTAGATCTCAAGAGTGGGTACCATCAGATTAGAATCAAAGATGGGGATGAGTGGAAGACAACCTTTAAGACAACTGATGGGTTGTATGAGTGGAGAGTTATGCCATTTGGCCTCTCAAATGCCCCTAGCACATTCATGAGGCTCATGAATGAAGTGCTTAAGGACTTCACATGGATATTTGTGGTAGTATATCTAGATGATATACTCATCTTTAGCAAGATAGAAGAAGAACATTTAAAACATGTGGAGTTGGTTCTTAAAAGATTGCAGGAAGAGAGTTTAGCCATCAACCTAGAGAAGTGTGAGTTCTTCAAATAAGAGTTTGTATATTTGGGGTTCGTAGTATCCCAAGGATCATTGAAGATGGACCCAAGCAAGGTGGAAGCTATCCTAAATTGGTCTACACCAACCACTGGACGGAGGTAAGGAGTTTTCATGGGTTAGCTCAGTTTTATAGGAAGTTTATAAGGAAATTTAGTGGCATATGTGCACCAGTACTTGATACTATCAAAGGTGGCCTAAAGACTAAGTTCAAATGGACACTAGAAGCTGAGAAGGGTTTTGAGAAACTGAAACAAGAAGTGGCAACTCAACCCATCCTTTTGTTACCTAGTTTTGATAAGTTATTCACTATGGAATGTGATGCCAATGGAATTGTAGTAGGAGGAGTATTAAGCCAAGAAGGCAGGCCTATAGCTTTCTTTAGTGAAAAGCTCAATGAAGCTAAGAAGAAGTATTCTACCTATGACCTAGAACTATATGCTCTAGTATAGTCACTTAGGAAGTGGAGGCATTATCTCCTACCTAAAGAGTTTGTTGTGTTTAAAGATAACCAAGCCCTTAGCTACATCAACACATAAGAAAAGTTGAGCAATAGACACTTGAAATGGATGGAGTACCTCCAAGCTTTCACTTTTACCATCAAGCACAAGAAGGGACAGTTGAACAAGGTGGCAGATGCATTAAGTAGGAGGTTGCTGATAGTGCAAGAGATACAAATAAAGAGCATTGGGATAGAAAGTTTCAGTGATCTCTGTGGAGAAGCTGAAGACTTCTCAGAGGCATATAAGGTCTATTCTGATTTTGAGAATCACTTTCATAGTCAATTCTTAGAGTATACATTGCAGAGTGGAATTTTGTTCAAGGGGATTCAATTATGTGTTCCAAAAGGTTCAATGAGGGAGAATATCATCCAGGAGAAGCATAATGGTAGTTTTAGTGGTCATTTTGGTATCAACAAGACAATGGAACTTGTGTAGAGGTTCTATTATTGGCCCAAGTTGCCAAGGGATGTCAGAAGGTATGTGGAGCAGTGTGTAGTTTGTATGAAAGCCAAGGGGGGAGCTAGCAATGTAGGTTTGTATCAACCTCTACCTATTCCTAACAGACCATGGGAATGCATTAGCATGGACTTTGTGGTAGGACTCCCTAAGACTAAGATAGGGTTTGATAGTGTCTACGTGGTGGTAGATAGGTTCAGTAAGATGAGTCACCTTGTTCCTTGCAAGACCGCCCATGATGCTAGCTATATTGCTCACCTTTTCTTCAAAGAGATTGTGAGGATCCATGGATTGCCATTGAGCATTGTATCAGACAAGGATGTGAAGTTCATGAGTCATTTTTGGAAGACTCTATGGAGTAGATTAGGTACTAACTTGTCTTTTGGATCAGCCTACCATCCTCAGACCAATGGAAAAATTGAGGTGGTTAATAGAGTGTTAGGTAACCTTCTAAGATGCCTAACCAAGGAGTATGGACAGACATGGGACATGGTCATATCACAAGCTGAATATGCCTACAATGACAGTGTGAACCGGACCACAGGCATAAGTCCTTTTAAAATAGTGTATGGAATGTACCCAAGAGGTGTGTGTGAACTTAGAGATCTAGGAGCTATGGAGCATAGGAGTGGACATGCTGAGGATTTCTCTCAGACCATGAAGGAGATTCAGGAGCAGGTGAAGAAGACAATTACAGAGGCTACACACAAACTGAAAGCTAAGGTGGATATGTCTAGGAAAGATCTAGAATTTGCAGTAGGGGACTATATCATGGTCCATCTCAACAAATCTAGGTTGCAGAAAGGAACATCAACCAAGTTACAGATGAAGAGAGTGGGACCATGTAAGGTGTTAGCAAAATATGGAAATAAAGCCTACAAGGTGGAGCTACTTGCAGACTTAGGCATTTCACTAGTGTTTAATGTGGCTGATTTGATCAGGTATAAAGGGCCAATCACTGACATGGATCAGAATAGTAGGGATGTCTTGAAGAATGTGAGTAACATAGACTTACCTCCTAAAGACAAGCTGCAAGTAGAGAGGATCTTGGAATCAAGGGTGAAGAAGTCTACCCGACATAAGGAATACATGGAACATCTCATCCAATGGAAAGGCCAACCAGAATCAGAGGCTACATGGGTGGATGAAGCTCAGTTCAAGAAGCAGGGTATTGATTTATCTCTGATCTCTCCCCACATTCCTTAGTGTTTGTGCAAAGGGGGGGGGGGAGAATGGTGCAGGAGCACCCATAGGTTAACATAGGTGGTCTAGAAGGTCATGGTCTTGGCAATTTGTTTTAGACCAACTTTTCAATCTTTTCATGTTCTTTTATGTTTGTGCCTTAGTGGAATTTTTGATTGGGTGTTGATCATCTGATGAAGGTCATGTTGACCATAGTATAAGCTTAAGGCTTTAGCTCAAGTGAGGTTTTAGACCTTTTAGACCGTTTTAGGAGTTTCTTTTCAATTTTTGAAAATAAAGCTTAATGGAAGCTACAAGTGGAAAAGGAGAGGTTAAGGGAGAGCATAACTGAATTGGAGTCCCTATTTATGGGAGGCATCGACATGGGAGTAAGGTTGGAAGCATTGGATGTAGTTCTTAATTTTGAATTCAAGAGAAAACAGTTGAGTTTTGTGTGTGCATTTCTGGTTTTTGTTTACTTTGAGAAGTTACTTTAATGGAGTAGATCAGCACTGTAATTCATGCATTATGTAGGTTAGAAGCTCTTAGAATACTATGTGGTACTTATTCAATTTGTTGTTTAGTTTCCAAGCACTGTTTGTAGATAGTTTGCTTTCTTACAATTGCTGGTCTGACAGGTAGTTTGAGGAAAATGGAGGGTTAGATCACATTTCCACTATACATATTGTACGACCCCTTTTGGGAATTGTGACTAGACTCCATGGGTGTACATATAGTAGGGTTAGGAGTCCTTGATAGCATCAGAATCAATGTGGGAGTCTTCTTCTAGGGGAGCCAGGAAGTGTCCGGCTAGGGAAGACAAAAAGTGCAGAGCACTTGATTTGTAGGGGTATCCATTTCCTGACAAGTCACAGTGTGGAGAGGGTAGTTAAGTGCCTTTCCAAGACATAGCATGGAGGAGGAAGCTCCATCAATCCATCTGGTGTGAGGAATACTTAACGGTTTGCAGTGAAGTTAGGGAAGGGTTTGAAAAGGCCTAATTTTGCCAAATTGTGGGTTAAGCCTTTGTACGGTCAGTTGGGGGCCAAGATCCCAAAATCCTTTAGAGGTGGGAATATGGACTAGGAACCCCAAGGAAAGGTTAAGTGTTTTTCTGAAAACCTCGGCGAACTAACCTGATTTCTCAGAGAAGGAGGCCTAATTGGGGCTCCTAGGGCTAGTAGCCTTTTAGGCCTAAATGAGGGTTTGGTGGAAGCGAATAGGAAATGGAGTTAGGTGGACCCTCAAGAACCATAGTAGGATGGATTGAATTCATTAGAAACACCTCCACACCCCTGCAAAGCTAAGTTCAAGATTTTGGAGGATGGTAGCCTTTAGGGTGGATTAAGGGCTAAGGTGAGAGTTGCAAAATTGCACCAAGGTTGGCTTGGTAGGTAGAGCTATGATGGTAGTTGGGTTGGAAAGGAGAAACAAGGGATACTAAACAAGAGAAGGTCCTATAGGTTTGAATTGGTGGAGTGAGACACCCTAGAGGTCTTCCAAACAAGACCTAGAGCATGAACCAGTGATTGATTCATCCAACCTCCCTATCAAGACGTGTAAAGACCAGTTTTAAAACATTAAAACACTTAAGATGAACACATGCACAGTAACAAGAGTAAGAAAAATAAAATGATTTCAGAGATAACACCAGGTTTATGTGGGAAAACCCTTTCGAGAAAAAACCCACCAAACCAAGAGAAAGACACTTTGTATTACAGTAAGCAAAATATTACATACAAAGTTGCAGTCCTCTCTCTTTGATAGTTAGCTCACAGAAGAACTTGAGTTTTCATGCACTCATTGTTACAATGCTATTTTATCATATAGTGAATCCCATACTCTTTTTCAGTATCTTGATTTTTCTCATCTCTCTGACTTCTAGTCAATCTTGACTATTACAAGTCTCCATACAACCACCAATTAGGGTGCATTCAATTAAGTTCTTCACTGACATGCCAAATCGATCTCGGATCAGATCCACCTGCAATCCTGCATCGAGCCACCCCACACAATAAATTCGTTGCAGAGAAAATACTAAATTTGGGCTCTGCCAACTACCAAAATTTGATCTCATATGACTGCATAAAATATCACTTTTCACTGATCCAGCTTCCAGCAATTAATGTTGTTTGACAACAGCGGTGTAAAAATAACTGATGAGAAATCGCCACGTGTTTCACTACGATTCATTTTTTCGCTTGACCGAGCAGTGATCGGTCAACTATCATTGGGCTCTGAAAACCCTTTGCCATCACTAACTCTTTCATCACATTCTGAGCCGACAACAATTCGCTATCGCCAAAAAGCCGACCGCCAGCTCTATCGGGTCCCACAAGACACGCATCTGCCACTCAGGAGGTTCCGAGGCATCCATGAGGGGATTGCCAAGATTCCCATGAGCCCTCCCATAATGAGCTTCTGAAGTTGCCACGTGCCCGCTGCTCGTGCTCTCCACTTGGCTTATATGGAAGCCACTAGAGCTCCTTCGGGGAATCTCTAACGACATCCACTAGATTCCCCAGGGAACTCCCAAGGCACAGACAAGTGTCCATGATCGAACAACCCTTCACATAAAGCAGCTCAGGGCCCAAATTCTCTTCATTGTGCTCACCTCTTTGACAGGCTGCCACACGTCATGCGCATAGGCAATTCCGATCGGCGAAAAGGTTAACAATGGTGCTTGCCTTTGGATGCCGTAGAAGGCGGCCAACATCGTTGGATGAAGCCAATAGTAGCCATTGATGCAAGACATTGACACATCAATGATACTTGGCATTTCCTTCCGTTGATAGACGATTGCTCTACCGATAAAGCCAAGGCCAACAAACAATCCGCCAACTCTACACCTATCAGCCCATCATTGTGGTAAACCTCGGAGTCTCGCCGATCAGACTATGTCTCAGCAAATAAAGGGTCAAGCCGATCAAATGAGAACACCACATTAAAGTGATAAGGGCATAAATTCATGAAGTCTTTAACAGAGGTCCAAGCCAGTAAATTGAGGCACAGTTTCCAACAAGCTCCCACTTGACGAAGACTTACTAGCTTCCTCTAGACTTCAAATTCATTTGCGATCATAGGCCCCAAGGCCCATAGAATTGGCACACCATCTAAACTTGTCTATGCTAACTGGATTCATCAATGCATCATCAACATTCTTTAGAGTATCCACCTTTTCTGAAGAAACCTTTCCATCCTCTACCATATCTCTCACGAAGTGATACTGCACATTGATATGCTTTGTCCTAGCATGGAAAGTTGGATTTTTGGCCAAACAAATGGCACTATGACTATCATAGAAAATAGTGCTCTGCCCTGCATTAAAACCAATATTAGAACATAAGTGGCTGAGCCAAACAACTTCTTTGCAGGTGTGAGTCGCAGCCATGTATTTTTCCTCCATCGTGGATAAAGCGACTACAGCCTATCACTTGCTCATCCAACTGATTGCACCACCATTTAACATGGAAGTATATCCACTGGTAGATCTTCTATTGTCAATGTCCCCTGCCTAATCAAAGTCCATATATCCATATATGCTGAGAGTTCTCTATGATGCAACCAAATTTCCATGGTAACACAGAGCACATTTTGAGGTACCTCTCAGATATCTAAAAACTCTCATTACAACATCCCAATGCGTCCTTCCTGGGTTTGCCATAAATCGGCTGAGTACTCCCACTACTTCGACGATGTCTGGCCTTGTATAGACCATCACATACATTAAACTTTTGACATCAATTGCATAAGGCACTCTGGTCATGTCCTCCATCTCAGTAGAAAATTTTGGACAATCTTCAATAGATAGCTTTGTTATCTGCAAGACTAGAACAACTAGCTTCTTGTAATACCTCATATCAAATCTCTCCAGAACAATTTTGATGTACTTACTCTGGCTGACCCAAAGATTTTTTCCCTTTTTGTCCCTGGTTATCTCCATCCCTAAAATATACCTTGTTGCACCCAGATCTTTCATTTCAAACTTTGCAGACAACTGAGATTTAAGATCATAAATCATAGACTTACTATTTCCTATGAACAACATATCATCCACGTACATGGTAATAATAAGCACACGATCATTTTCAATTTTATAATACACACAATGATCATATTTGGATATCACAAATCCCATAGACAATACAAAAGTGTCAAACTTCTGGTACCACATTCTAGGAGACGGCTTCAAACCATACAAAGATTTCTTTAATTTGTAGACCAGGCTTTCTTTACATTTTTCAACGAAGTGCTCAGGCTGGGACATGTAAATTTCTTCTTCTAGCTCTCCATGGAGAAAAGTTGTTTTCACATCCATCTGTTTGATCTCTAAGTCATATACGACTGCAAGTGACAACATAAATCTGATAGATGTCAGCTTAGCTACAGGGGAAAAAATTTCTCCATAATCAATTCCCTCTACCTGGGAATACCCCTTTGCAACCAACCTTGCTTTATACTTCTCAACACTTCCCTCAAGACTAGTCTTCTTCTTAAATACTCATTTAAAGCCAACAAATTTTCTTCCTTCAGGAAAAGGTACCAAATCCCAGGTTTCATTCTTTTCCAATGATTTCATTTCTTCATTCATGGCTTCCAACCAAGAATTTGCATCGAGCATATTAATTGCCTCTTTAACAGTCCTAGGCTCCTCAGTGCTAGAATTAAAGCATAGGCACAGTTCAAATCCAAAATGGAGAAACCATACCTATCAGGTTGTTGTTTTTTACGTGTAGACCTTCTCACTAGCTGAGGTTGTGGTTCTTCATCTTCAGAACTCTCAGAGCTGCTAGAGCTCTCCTCAGTTTTAGGTACATCATGTAGTTCTTCCTTTTCTGGAGTTTGGGGAATCTCAACTGCATCATTCTTCTTTTCTCTTTGATCTGTCTCTAGCTATGGATCAGTTGGTGAAGGTTTTAGCTCATGAAATATTACACTTTTGTTGTATAGAACCTTCTCAGTGATGGGGTTCCAAAGCTTGTATCCCTTCACACCAACGCCATAGCCAATGAAGATACATTTAACAACTTTGTTCTCCAGCTTAGATCTTTTCTCATTTGGCACATGTGCATATGCCTCATAGCCAAAGATACAAACATGTCTCAGAGAGGGATTCTTACTAGACCACACTTCCAAAGGTGTGTTATCAATAAGAGCAGAGCAAGGAGAATGATTTACTAGGTAACATGTTGTAGCCACAACCTCAACCTAGAAATTTTGCTCCAGACCAGCACTGCAACATGCTGTAGCCACGACCTCAACCCAAAACTTTTGCTCTAGACTAGCACTACTCAACATACTCCTTGCCTTTTCCATCAATGTCCTATTCAACCTTTCAACTACTCCATTCTGTTGTGGAGTATAAGGTGTAGTTTTATGCCTTTTAATCCCATGGTCTTTATAGTATCTATCGAAATCTGTAGAACAAACTCACTGCCATTATCCATCCTCAAACATTTTATTTTCCTTCTAGTCTGATTCTCTACCAAGTTTTTAAACTCTTTAAATTGACTGAACACTTCTAATTTACTTTTAAGAAAGTATATAAATGCCCTTCTCGAGTAGTCATCAATAAAAGAAACATAATATCTAGACTTCGATAATGAAGGAACATTAACTGGACCAAACACATCAGAATAAACATAGTCTAGTACACCAGAAGATTTATGAGAACTCGAGGACAAAGAAACACGTTGTTGCTTTCCATAAATGCGGTGTTCGCAGAAATTGAACTCAGATTACAATCTATAAGCCCTTCAGCAAGATTTTTATTTTTCAAGGTTTTTAAACCTTTCTCACCTATGTGACCGAGTCTATGATGCCACAACATGGTCTTCTCTGTTGGGAGTTTCACCTCCATCAAATTTGTAGCCAGAGAAGCATCTTCAACCTTCTCTACAGGAGTAGCTTTGCATGACTTTACAGAGATGTTGTTACATTGAATAGGACGTGCATCCAACTTGTATAGAGTGCTAGTACATACACCCTTAGCCAACACCATTGCACCTCTAGCCATCTTACATCCTTTTCTCAAGAAAGAAACTTCTACACCAACATCATTTAGCTTACTGATAGAAAGTAAGTTACGAGCCAAACCTGGTATGTGCAGTAAGCCACCAATCCCTCTGATTCTACCGTCAGGGAATTGTATCTTGAATCTACCTCAGCCAACAATCTCCAATGTTGAATCACTCACCAAGTACACCTTTCCACCATCATACTTCTCGTACTTAGTGAACCATTCTCTATGAGACATCATGTGAAAGGATGCACCCTAGTCAACCATCCATACATCATTTGATACCTGAGTTGCCAAGGCTGCAATGAAGGCATCTACATCACTCTGAGAAGAGTCATAGTCTGAAGAGCTACTCTTCTTCTTGTTCTTCTCCTTACAATCCTTTTGGATATGACCAGGTTGCCACAATTTCAGCATTTCACCTTGGACTTTTTACCAGGAGAGTTTGATCTCCCTGCAGATTTAGATTTGGACTTCTTATCCTTCTTCTTGACTTTCTCCTTCGATCTATCTTGAACAATGAGGGCCTCTTTGGCCATCTCAGAATACTTCCTCTGCATCTCTTCAGATAGCAGCGAAGCAACCACATCTTCCATCTTGAAAGTAGCAGTCGTACTTCCAATAGCCATCACCAAATGATCCCAAGTGTCAGGTAATGAACATAACAGGAGCAAGAAATGATCCTCCTCCTCAATCTTTACACCCACAGATGCCAATTGAGCAACACTCATATTAAATGAGTTCAGATGGTCTACAACAAATGCACCTTCTTCCATCTTCAAGGAGTACAACTTCTTCCTCAAGAATAACTTATTTACCAGAGACTTTCCCTGGTAAATATCGCCAAGATTCTTCCATAACAAAGTTGTAGACTTCTCCTCATGGACATTCAAGAGTATAGAATCAGCTAGACAAAGTCTTATCAGACCTCTCACTTTTCTATCTGCGAGGTCCCAATCTTCTTGTTTCATACTTTGTGGCATAGTTCCAGACACTGCTACCCAGAGCTGTCAATCCACTAATAGGTTTTCCACTTTGAGTTTCCACAACTCAAAGTTGTTGTCATTGAATTTCTCAATATCAACTCTTCCTGATGTACTTGCCATCTTAGACAAAACTAAGTTCTAACTTTGCAAGACTCCCACTAGAACAGTATTAGCACAAAAAACCAACCCTACTGACAAGGATAACACAACTGGCCAGGCTCTGATACCACTTGTAAGGAAAATCAAAGGTGCAAAAATGCTTTCCTAACGCTAAAACCATAGAGGAGACATGGAAAGACCAGTTTTAAAACATTAAAACACTTAAGATGAACACATGCAAGGTAACAAGAGTAACATAAATAAAATGATTTCAGAGATAACACCAGATTTATGTGGGAAAACCCTTTCAAGAAAAAACTCACCACACCAAGAGAAAGACACTTTGAATTACAGTAAGCAAACGATTACATACAAAGTTATAGTCCTCTCTCTCTGATAGTTAGCTCACAACAAAACTTGAGTTTTCGTGCACTCATTGTTACAATGCTATTTTAGCATACAGTGAATCCCATACTATTTTTTAGTGTCCTACTTTTTCTCATCTCTTCGACTTCTAGTCAAGACCGACTATTACAAGTATCCATACAACCACCAATTAGGGTGCATTCAATTTAGTTCTTCATTGAAATGACAAATCAATCTTGGATCAAATCCACCTGCAATCTTGCATCAAGCCACCCCCGCAATAAATTCATTGCAGAGAAAATACTAAATTCGGGCTCTACCAACCGCCAAAATCTGATCTCATATGATTGCATAAAATATCTCTTTTCATCGATCCATCTTTCAGCAATTAATGTTGTTTTGCAACAACAGTGCAAAAACAATCAATGAGAAATCACCACATGTCGCACTGTGATTCGTTCCACCACTTGACCGAGAAGTGATCAGTCAACTGTCATCGGGCTCTGAAAACCCTTCACCATCACTAACTCTTTCATCACATTCTGAGCCGACAATAATCCGCTATCGCCAAAACACCGACTGCCAGCTCTATCGGGTCCCACAAGCCACACGTCTACCACTCAGGAGGTTCCGGGGCATCCAGGAGGGGATTTCAAAGATTCCCATGAGCCCTCCTAGAACGAGCTTGTGAAGCTGCCACGTGCCCACCGCTTGTGCTCTTCGCTTGGCTTGCGTGGAAGCCGCTAGAGCTCCTTCGGGGAATCTCTAGCGACATCCACTAGATTCCCCAGGGAACTCCCGAGGTGCAGACAAGTGTCCATGATGGGACAACCCTTCACATAAAGCAACTCAGGGCCCACCTTCTCTTTGATGTGCTCACCTCTTTGACAAGCCACCACGCGTCATGTGCACAGGAAATTCTGCTTGGCGAAAAGGTTAATAACAGTGCTTGCCTTCAGATTTCATGGAAAGCAGCCAACACCATTGGATGAAGCCGATAGTATCCGTTGATGCAAGACATCAACACATCGGTGAGACTTGGCATTTCCTTCTGCCGATAGACGACTACTCTGTCAATAAAGCCAAGGCCAACAAATAATCCACCAACTCTATGCCCGTCGGCCCATCACTGTGGAAACCCTCGGAGTCTCGCCGATCAGACTATCTCAGTGACCAAAGGGTCAAGCTAACCAAATGAGAAAACCACGTTAAAGTGATAAGGGCATAAATTTGTCAAGTCTTTAACGGAGGTCCAAGCCAGTAAATTGAGGCATATTTTCCAACACAATAGAGGTGTGCCCTCTCTTTTAGAGGTGGAGGTGGGGTTGGATTTTCGGGTGGATTGGAGCTGCAAATTGGCTACTACATTGATGTGTTTGGTTGTAATTCCCAATACCCTTATCGAGGTGGGGTGTTTGGTTGTCCTGAGTGGCTGGTTTACTAACACCTGGTTGATTTAGGTTGTGATCAAGAGTCTTAAGGGTTCAAGGTCCTTGGTAAAACCTGGATGTAAAAGTTGGAGGGTCTTATTTTTTGATGGGGAGTCTTGTTGCCCTCTTTTTCTTTATTGCCTGCCTGTTTCAGGCAGTTTTTTTTTAGTCTCTTAAGGTTTAAGGTCCGTGTCAAAACCTGGTTGCTAAGGGTTTAAGGTCCCTTCAAAACCTGTTTATGGTAGTGTGGTTTTACTTGAATATCTATGTCTGGTTGCTGTCATTGGGTTGTGGTTTGGCATTTAGATTATTTTTCTAGCAACTTCCATTCCTTGTAAAGGGTTTTAGGTTCCTTCAAAACCTTCTTGTAATGGGTTTCGGGTCCCATCAAAAATTGCTTTTCCTCATAAAAAACTAATGAGGGGATAATTATGAATTCTATTAATTTATTTGATTTTTTAATGAGGAAATTGATTATTTGATGAAGCTAACTTATGAGAGGATAATTATAAATTTTATTGATTTATTCAATAGATAATGAGATGAAATATTATTTTATAGATAGTTATTATATTTATTTAGTGGGATGATAATTAGCTCATACTAATTAAATAATAAAGAATTATTTAATTACTAATAATAATGTATTAATGGATGATAACAAGAATTAACTTAATTTAATTAAATAATAAAAAAACATGGATTAATTTAATACATGGTGATGATGTTAGGTGTGGTCAAATTTGAGTGTATTGTTTTTCCCTTTTTCAGATGATTTTTGATGTAACTATAATTTACCCTCTCATTTGTGGCCTTGAGATGTCTTGATCTCAATATTTTTTTGATTATGTATCATAAGTGCTTGTTACTTTGAGTGTTTATTGGTGTTTCAACTTCATTGTTTTCATTGTGAGTTTTGGTGATTGGATTTTGTTCTTGCTTTGCATGGTGTGTTTGGACAACCAACATGTTTCAAGATGGGGATTCCTCAACATGTCAAATGTTGGTATTTTGTATGTATTAAGATGCATGTGTAGTAATGTGCCAAGTTCATTGTGAGGACTTGATGTATTTCACTTATGTGTTATTTCTTGAGATGCATGTGTAATGATTACATGTTTGATTTATCTTAATGATTTATTACTTGATTTGCATATTATTGTTAGGTTGTGAATAAATGTATCATTATTTTATGAAATTTGGATGTAATTCTTTAAATTTATATGATGTTGTACCCTATTGGGTGATTATGCTTTTCTTCAACTATTATATATATATTGATTAGGTATTCTTGACATGTGTGTCAAGTGGTTACATGTACATGGTTATTTCTCCACATGAATATGAAAGTCTAAATTATTTCCCCAATGGTGGTTGATGGGCCCCATAATTGACTAGTTTCCTTTCATAGTTTTATACTTTTCATCATCTCTTTTTGCTAAATTTTAAGACATTACTAAAACCTTTTATACCTTTTATATAATTTTAAACAATTTTAAGTATGTGGAAATGGAAACATGTTATGTTGATATGTGTATGCATGAATTCATGGATGTATATAAAATTTAGTAGGGTTTTATGTTTAATTTATGATTGTTGATAATGAGGATGCCTTAGAATAAAACTAAAATTTATAGCAAGAAGGATTGTCAACCCACAACATCAATTTTCCCAGCCCACAACATAAGGACTATAGATTGTTGTATATAAGGAGTCAATTGACCAGGGCACAAAAATTTCACAAGGAAATGAAGGTCATCAATTAATAGTCAGTTCATGAGTCACCAAATATCATTATTACTTGCCAAATAAGACAATCAAGAGAAGGAGTCTAATTGCAATGTGACTGATTTATGACAGGACTATTTTGTGAACATGTTTCTATTATGATGGTTAAGTTGTTGGACATAGAGTCCGTATTTATTTTTTCTACTCCTATTTTAGATAGTTATTATTATTTTTTCAATCTTGGTCCTCTTCCTATCTTTAAGGGAGAGTTGACAATTGTTTCATAAGGTTTTTTTAGTTCAGGGATAATAAAACTCCTCACAAACCCTATATAGAAGGGTCTTCTATCAAGAAGGAGATCTAGTAACCTAGTTATTTGATTTCCATTTTTACTCAACAGTTGCACCAATATTATAAATAGAACATGTGTTATTGAATATAGATCTTCAACAGATTTTTTGTTGGATTTTGTGTAATAGTTTAGTGTTAAGATGTAATAAATAGAATTGATTTGACATCATGATTTTCTAAGTGATTTTTTGATATATCCTATGGAAGTAGTAACTCAAGAAAGGGCCACTTGAGGTATTTCTAAACCACTTTAGTTTTAGTTGTTGGATTAGATATTGCGTTGTTGAATTCAATTGATAGTTTTTAGTTATATGTTTATGTACATAGGTGTTGTAATTCATAATTGGATTTTGTAACTTAATGTTTGGTTCAATACTCTAGAGGATTATCTAAATTAGGACACTATAGTTTAATCATTAAAAATTATAGCCTTAAGCATTAGGTACCCCTAGAAGAGAATAGCTTTTTATATTGTTTTCCCCTATTTTTTGAATCAGTAGTTTATTCTAATTTCTAGCTTTTACTATATTTGAACATGTTTATTCACCTATACCCAATTCATGTAGGATTTCCAAAACTTATGAATGCATATATTTTTCTAGCACTATCTAAAGTTTATGACTCCTTGGTTGATAATTTAATGCAACCCTCTTGTGAAAGATGAATTGTTTAACTAGGAATTCTCATGTCCTCTGAGTCATCTGTATACCCAATAACACCAAGGTAATTAGATATTAGAGTGGCTCCGCATTTTTGGCACCATTGTTGGGGATGTTGCTAAGTTGAGGATTCTTCTATGTGCTTTTCAATTCCTTTCAAGCTTTCATAGTCTAGAAATTTTGTTCAACATTAGGGTAAATAGGTATTTTAGCCTTCAACATCAACACAAGTTACTAACAATGTGCAAGAACCACTAATATAAAGATTCAAAACCGTCCCCCATATTCAGATTCACCATTATATATACTGGAATCTTCTCTAACACAATAGCTTTTCTTAATTGCTTTAGCTTTTTTTTCTTTTTTTCTTGTCATTCAAAGCTATGTTTGGACATCTTGAAGCATAATGACCTATCTCACCACAACTAAAACATTTGAAAGGTAGTTTACCTTTGTGTTTACCAGTACCCTTTTTCATTCTCCTCGTAAAATTTGCTTCTACATTATCAAGATCTTCTTGATTTGATTCCTCGGTCTTCTCTTATTTTACAACCTTAAAAATAGTCTCAAATTTTGTATTACTTGGACCAAATTCTCTCATTTCAAAAGAAGATAAAGCACATATAATTGATCTCTAGAAAATTTGCTTAAATCTTGAACTTCCTCAATAGCATAAACTTTATGACTATAAGATTTAGAGCGAGTTATCAACACCTTCTTTACCACTTTTTATTCTTCAAGTTTTCCACCAAGACCTCTAATGGAATTGACAAATTCATCCACTTTCCAACTTTGTCCAGATATCTTTAGCAGATTTTAAACTCACAACTTTCACAAGTTCAGTGTTAGAAAGACCACTTAAAATAGAATACCTTGCTTTACCATTATTCTCATAAGCCTTGATCTCATTGTCAATAATCAGACCATTAGTAGGCATAGTATATCTAGTCTCAATAGAATTCCAAACTCAAAATCCAAGAGATACCAAAAAACCTTCCATCCTTATCTTCCAAAAGCCATAGTTCGATCCATCAAACAAAGGAGAATCGCTCTTGTGCACGATCCCAAATCTACCTCAAGAAGTTAAGATTTCTTCCAAGGAACTCTACTCTGATACCAGTTATTGAATGCATAAGACAACTGAGAGGGGGGTGAATCATTTGTACATTAAAATATCAAAACCCTCATAAACATTTATATCCACATCAACTTAATAAACCCTTAATCTATTAGAATGATTTGGAATGAAAGAAAATAACAAAAACTAAAACACATCAAGACCATGCAAAATAGAACATCAAATCTATATGGAAAACCAAAGAAGGGAAAAACCACGATGAGGATTAGCTCACAATATAAATTTATTGCAAAACTGAATACAAAAAGGCTCACTGCCCAAAAGAAAGAAGGGATCACTACCAGATTACAAAAAAGAAGAAGGAATAAGGATACAGTGAGAAGTTCATCTCAATGCAACAAAAAATTCCACCACAACATCACCAACACATTGACAACCTTTTTGAAGATTGTAAACACCTTCCGCTCATTGCTTCTAATGGTCTAACTCATTAAATCTCACACTACACTTCACAACTCTACAATTCACATCGCACACTACAAACACTAATTCTCCATCAATACAACACTTGTTTATACCTTCTTCAACCTTGAAAATATTCTCCAAGGTTGGCTATGCACCTCAACCACACAAATTTAAATTAGATCATCACTAAGCATTCCCATGGTGGAAAGGAATGAAAGCAAACCACACCACATCTTAAATCAGACCCAAATCATACATATACACCATGTCATTCTTCCACAATCACTGAAGAAAATCCACAATTATTGTAAACACCCAAGGTCGACTAAACCTATGTAAACACCATTAAAATTTAAGTACACACTTCCTAAAATCCAAAGATGACTCATGGATCACACACAACACTTGAAAACAATTTGTAATATTCCAAAAACACCTTGAAGTACAAAAAATTACTTTGCAACAACTTCCACCTAAATAATGTATACACCCAAAACATTCAAACTACCTTACATATACTATAACTTAAGAAACCACCTTGCAGAGCACCAAACCAAGAAAAACTTCAACTAAAGGTAGATGTTAACCTTATCAACACACTTCTAAAATTGCAAGACCAAAAACCAAACTATGGAGAAATGTGGAGCAAAACCATTTCTCCTAGACAACACTACAACATAGCTCAAACACAAGTGAACACAAATTTCCTTGCACAATGATCCAAACCAAGAAATTATAGATATAAAATTTATGAACACATCTAATCAACATATCAGAACCACACCAAAAAATATTCAACCTTGAAGAAATGAGGAGCAAGACTAGAACACCACTCTATATGCCAAAACACCTCTGCAACACACTATTTCCTCTTTTATTCAAATTTTATCAAAAAAAATTGGAAACCAAGCACTAGCGACATATTATCATCATATTCAACACTTACTCATCACCATTAAACCAACTAAAACATAGTAACTCAACCAAACAACATCCACAAATAGAAGTTTATCAAAACAACACTAGATGTTGACACCAGTATCACTTACTAATGACAACATAATGAAACTAATCAAAGCATCATCAAAATTTATCAACTATCACCCGTTGACATTAATGAAAAAACAACCATAAGACTATTTACATAAATGACAACACCAACTACTCACACTTGAAACATGCGAGTCATTCTTCTGCACACACATATTCCACCAATTCCTTTCCTATTTCCTCCAAGATCGTGCCTTCCCAATATTATATAGGTAAGTTTGGTAGTTTGAGCCAGATCTACCACTTTTGAATTTCGTGACTAAGTGGATCAAAGTTATTGTGCAAGTCCTGAATGTAGAACCATAAGCTCCATCATTAAATCCATCTCTTGTTGGATTGCCTCTTTTTTTTTCCAACAAAGGGCATTCAGTTAAAAAAAATTGTTTGAGATGCTTCTTAACTTGATTTCCTCTCCCCATCTGGCTTTCCACTAGCCCTCCATTTTTGTGAAATCACATCTTGTGATATACCACTTCACAATCAATCCACATTCCTTCAACTTTGTGACAACTAGCATAATTAATTGTTTCTTGATTATCATTGCCTTACTGGAACTGCACAAATCACCATTAATTCTCCCTTCTTCATTTCTTCTCTAGGAATTTCCTTCATTTCTTCTCAAGGAATTTCCCCATGTTGGACCATTAAACCTTCCCCCACCTTTTCTTTCCCATGGGTTTCCTTACTACCAACACTCTTTTTGCTCGAGATGCCTCTCCCCACAACACAACCCATGGTAACCCATGTCACAAAATCCTAACATGATTGAGTTGGACCCTATTGGCAAAGGTGGTGGTCTTCGAACAACTCTTGCATCATACCTCTACCGCTCGTTCCACCTTCCATTTCCAACATCAATCAATTGATACTTTTGCCTCTTCTCCTTGTCAACAATCCAAGCTTTGTCCATCGATTATCTCCTTCCATCTGCTGCCTCTACATGTTTCCTAAAAGACTCCATTGGCCATTCACTCTCCACCTGCTTAGCCCAACCACTTGCTCTTGCTCTTGGCACCATTTTTTGAAAAAAATGACTTCTTTTATATATTATTGCATTTATTTACCTTTATTATATATTAAGAGATTAACATATTTTTCTAACATTTTTTTACCTAATTCTTACACATTATACTTATAGGATGCATACAATAGATTATCAATTTTAATATTTAATTTATATTTTAAACTTATATATTAAGGTAGTCGAAAATAAAATATACACCCAATAATGTGTTGATTGGGTAAGATGAAGAAGAAATGATACAATTATATTGAATGAGTGATTGACGGGCTAGTCACAAAAATATCTCTAAATAATTGTTTTGTGACACTAGAATCTGTTACTTACATAAATTTCTAGTTGATTAAGGAAGAATGATAAGTGCAAAAGAATAAAATATTGTACATGAAAAAGAGAAGATGATTGATTTCAATCTTCCCTCATGTCTTGGAAGAAATCTTTAATTATTTTCTAGGTTTTCTCCTCATATTCTTACCTTTCTAAAATACTTTAAAGTTTTCAATTTTGTTAAAAAATGAGATAGTTAGATAATTTTATGACTATCTAATAATTGTATTAAATCAACTATCCATATTGAAAAATTAACTCTCCATTTTTTATATTATTATCAAAGATAATAAATAATTTTCAAAATATCAAAAATCTATAATTTTTTTATGTTAGATCTTTTTAATTTGATAAAATGATATATTTTTGAAACATTAATCAAAATAAAATTTAAATTAATAATAAAAATTCATTCAGATTTAGTAAAATAGTATTCTATCATCCATTCAAATAAATAAATAAATACCAAAACTACTTACCTTGGATCCATGTCTATCTAACAAAAATATTGACCATGTAATGTTTTTTCCTAAAAAGCTCATATTTACCCCTTTCAAATTCATTTAACACTAACTTATAAAGCTACCAAGTTCAAAAGTAACTTCTTCCTATAACTAATTGAAAACTACCAATAAAATAAAATATTTACTAACAAATTATTATGCTTTAACTTACCAACCTATACAAAATATTATAAGAATTTAAATATAATGAGGATGATGACTTTTTTTTCTCTTGATTTCCTTTCAAACTTATAATTATATTTTTCTATAATCCTAAATAAAATTAGGGTATAAACTTAGATTCAAAACCAATAAAGTAAATTTCATTATGCACATCCTTCCCAATGAAATGTTTAAGAAAATTGACTAGTAAAAAATAAATATTTAAACATTTTCCCTTTAACCTAAGGCCATGGTAAATTTATCCATAACTTTCTCAACAACACTGAAATAATCATTTTTAATATAATTATAAATTCTAAAATTAACTAGAATTTAAATATCCAAGTTAAATTATTAATAATTAATTATTTAATTTAAATTCTATCTCAAAAATATCAACCACTCCAAATAGATAAATAATTAGTTTCAACCATAATAAATAATAACATAAATTATTATTTATGATCTATTATTAATTACATTAATTAATTAATCTTAATTGATTATTTAATTGGTATTTTTGGTATTCACACCACTGGATCATATGGGGTAGGTTTCCATATTAGGACCTATTTCAACTTCTCCCATTATTTGTACACAACTTAAACTCACCATGAATCCTTAATAGTATCATTATTTAATTAATAACTAAGATTAAAATGTTTATATAGCAATCATAATAAATTTACTTAATATTTTAATGATTACATACTTAATTGTCTATTACAAGTATTCACATGCCACTAATGATAAACAATATGGCTAATTAACATTCAATACCACACAATTCTAAAAAATGGGTAGTGAAAGCGAGGTGTGAGGGTTTCGTGATAGGTTCTCTGAGCATTGGGGAGGAATTTGCCACCAGGCTTGCAAGGTCCCTCAAATCATGTTTTGCAATGGGTTTTTCATGATGGCAAGTGGGTGGACATGGCACCAAGGGAAAAAACTGGATTTATAGTTGGATCCAAAAAATGGGAAATCTGGTAGGGGGAATCTTCGTTCGGATTATTTCACCTGGGTTTCCTACGACCAAGGTTGGAAAATAAGAGACCTAGGGTTCAAACAAGAGGCTCTAGTCCTGCTCGTTTTCCTAGGGTTCCTCTTAGAAAATTGTCATTTATACCCAAGGCATAGTGTAATGTTTATTTCAATCGGGGTTTGCGAAATGGGTATGAGGGGGTCTGGGAAGAGAATTAAAAAAAGAAAGAGTCTATTGAGACAACTAGACCAAGCCTGCACCCTAATACCACGAGCCAAAAACATGATTTTGGGCATGATCCTAAGGTGACGCAATTGCCGAATAAAGATGTGATTAAGGCTAATGAGAATTTGATAAGCAAAGATCCAAATGGAAATAATGGGTCAAACCCTAATGAGAAAGTATGGCTTCCAGTTCCATATGTGTATGTGAAAAAGAATCCTTTTAACCAGAAAGCTCAAGATATTCATGCTTATGTGGTTATCCTTTAGGTTTGGGGTGAAGACATTTCTCTCTCCAAGCTGCATAAGTGAATTCATGCTCACTGGTATGGCAATTTGTACTTTCAGGTTCTTTCTTTAAACACTTTTGTTTTGGTTTTGGACTTGGTGGAATTCAAAAATAAGGTGTTAGAAAGTAAATATGTTTGGTTGGGAAAAAATATAATCTTTATCTACCCCTGGCGCCCATTTTTTCAAAACAACTAATCTTTGAGTGGGGAAATTCCTGTTTGGTTTAATTTTCCTTCTATTCCTCTTGAATTTACTGATCCCAAGATCGTGGAAGCTATTGGAAATTCTTTTGGGATTTTTTTGTTGTTAGATTCCTCAATTGTCAAGGGTTTACTATGTGTTAAGATTTATGTTCTGATAAACCCTAAACAAAACTTTCCAAGGATCTGTAATCTCAAATTGATTGATGGTATTTGGTAGCAAGATATTGTCAAGGATTCTGATTGGTTCCAAGAAGCCTTAGTTGATTTGGATGCTCCCCTTTTCAAAAAGCTTAAATTATCCCCTTCTAAGGGAGATCCTGCAATTTTGAGAAAAGATAATAATGCCCTCTTGGTACCTTCCATTTTGGGAGACCCAAGGCCACAAGTGGCAGGTGATCAGACTACTCTAGCTCCAAATGGTGTCACCCACCAAATAGTAATCCTTTAATCATCAGGGAGGAAGGAAGAATTTTTCAATCCCCAAATCATATTTCTTCTCCTAATGCAGAGCCCCCTATTTTGGGAAATTCAGTAACCAAGGAACGTATGGGGAATGGTTTTGCTCTCAACACAGAGCCTCCTATTTTGGGTATTTTAGCTGCTAATGAGCCTCTAGGGAATATGTTGTAGAGTCCCACCCAAAAGGCTCTCACGCCCAAGGCTCCAATAGTAACAAAGGATATTATTGATGCGGTAATCCTGAATCTGGCTGCTTTAAATTCGTTCTCCTCTAGGAAGAAATTGATCTCTCAGACAAAAGTGTATATTATTTCTCCTCGAGAAAATAAAGAGAGGAGTAATCAGATTTGTCTTGATCAACAACTAATTGATAAAGTGAATAATATCATTAAATATTCCAATATAAAACTCAATGGGGAAATTCAAGAAAGAGTCTTGAATGCAATCAATAATGACCTAGTGAAAATTGAAAAAGGGCTTCCCATTCCCCTCTCTCAAAATCCTTTTGAAGCTATTTCACCAGATAAGGTGTTGGATTCAGAAATCTTGAATGGTGGGGTTCTGAGCCCTTTGTCAAAGGACAAACTTCCTATATTGCAGTCTCCTTTATCTCCTATTCCAGCTTTCTCTTCCCCTTGGAAGAGAGGACAAAAACCTAAGAATTTGAAGAATCAACAAGAGATTGAGGTAGAAATTCAAGCGACTTTTTTTTCTCTTGCTAAAAAGAAAAGTACTTTTATCCCTCCTTTGACAAGGTCGGGAGCCACCAAAAGGAATTTATAGTTGGAGTTTACTGTTGGGAAGTCATCTCAGAAAAAATCTCAAAGGAAGAGGGGAGAGATGTCCCCCCTTGAGGAAAATGAGGGTTCTCTCGTGGAACGTTAGGGGCTTAAACACCCCTAACAAGTGAAACCTAATTAGGAATTAGTTAGAATGACCTGATTTTAATATTTCTATGCTATAGGAAATGAAACTAAACTCTATTTCTTTAGAATCCCTTTTTTCCAAATGGTTTCACTGGAAATTCTTAGTTTTCCCTTCTTCAGGTGCTTTTGGTGATTTATCTTTTCTTTGGAAAGAACAATCAGTAGATCTAAGGGTGGTGGCTTCTACCTTTCTCTGATCTTTAGCCATTGTTAAGAGTAAGTTGTCGGAGGCAAATTTCTGGTTATTTAATGTTTATGGTCCCACCAATTCAAATGAAAAATAGAAGTTGTGGAATCAATTATCGTTGGTATATCAATCTCTAGGAGATTCCTTGGTTGTTTTTGGTGGGGATTTCAATGCAATTGTGGAAGTTTCTGAGAAAGTTGGTAGAATTTTTCCCAATAAAAGGGTTTTGAAAGACTTTAAGGGCTTTATTGAAGACAACACGCTCTTTGATTATAGGCCACAAAATGGTATTTTCAATTGGTCAAATAAAAGGAAAGATTTTTGTCAAATAGTTGAAAGGCTAGATTGTTTCTTGTTATCGTCATTGTGGCCTGTCTCAAATTTTGATGTTTATTCTTCAATTTTTGGTTACCCAGGCTTTGATCATTTTCTAGTTTTTTTTGTTGTATTGGAAGACAACGCTCCTAATAAGACTCCTTTCAAATTCAAGCCTATGTGGTTTAGGGACAAATTTTTTATTCCCATGATTCAGTATTGGTGGGAAAATTCCCCCTTTTTTACTGGATCTCATATGTTCCAATTGGTCAAGAAACTAAATTTCTTAAAAGGGAAAATCAAGTCTTGGAATATCTCTCACTTTAAGAACATCTTTTTAGAAAAGGCTAGACTCCAAAAAGAGATTGAGGATCTCAATGAGCAAGTTTATAACAATGGAATGAATTATGTTGCTTTTGAATTACAAAAATATTTGGTATTAGAATTAGATGAGGTCCTATTGCATGAGGAATGTTATTGGAGGAAAAAATCTAGAGATGCCTGGCTTGCAGAAGGGGATAGGAATACAATTTTTTTCCATGATTCAACAAAGATTAAGAGGCAAAGGAACAAGATTTCTTCAATTAAAAATGATGCAGGTACTTTGTTGGATGATGATAAGGAAATAGCTCAAGAAGCTACTTCTTTCTTTAAAAGGCTTCTCACAGCTAAACCAAGTAAGATGAGTGATTCCTTCTTAGATTCTATCCATTCTTTAGTATCTTAGGAGGAAAGTGCTTTCCTTATGGATCCTTTTATAATTGAAGAATTAAAGCAAGCAGTCTTTTATATGTCTCCTGAGAAGGCTCCTGGCCCAGATGGTTTCACTACTTTATTCTTCCAAAAATGCTAGAGTTTTATTGGTCAGGATGTATTGAGAGCCTTGGAAGAGTCTAGGTGTAACAAAACCATCCTCAAAGAGCTTAACACTAACTTTATTGCCATCATCCCAAAGGTGGAAACTCCTTCCACTTTTGCAAATTTCAGACCAATATCTCTTTGCAATACTCTTTACAATTTTTTTATTAAGGATATCTCTATTCGCCTTGCTAAAATCATTCCTCAAATCATTTTTGAAGAGCAAGGTGGTTTTTTCCATGGAAGAGAAACTATTGATGGGGCAATTTTTGTGCATGAAATTTTGCACTCCATTATGTAGAATAAGATCACATTTATGATTCTTAAATTGGATATGATGAAGGCCTATGATAGGGTTAATTGGGACTTCCTTTTAGCAGTGCTTCGTAAATCTTATTTTTTTGTGATAAATGGGTTAAATGGATTCTCTCCTGCATCTCAACTGCAAGATTTTCAATCTTATTTAATTGATCTTCTTGTGGCTTCTTCTCCTCTTCTAGGGGGGTCAGACAGGGGGACCCGATCTCCCATTTTCTGTTCATTCTTATGTCAGAAGGGTTGAGTAGAGCAATTAAGTCGGCTAATCAGAAAAACCTTTGGAAAGGTATTCATCTACCAAATATGCAAGAGAATCAAATGCATGGGCTTTTTGTTGATGACACTTTATTATTTGGTCATGCCTCAGTTCCTAAAGCTAAAGCCATCAAAAATGTTATAATGGATTATTCTTTGACTTTCGATTAGTTGATTAATCCTGCAAAATCCAAATTGTTCCTTTTAAATGTTCCTCAATTTATTGAATGCAAATTAAAAAAGTTTTGGGGATTCCCTATTGGCACTTTATCTCGCTCTTATCTTGGTATCCCTATCTTTTCTGGTAAAATTTCACCTCCTTTTTGGAACAAAGTGTCATCCTCAATTTCAGGAAGAATTATTTCGTGGAAGCACAAGTGGCTTTCCTTTTTAGAAAAAAATCTAGATGATTAAATCAATTCTTAATGCGGTTCCAATTTACTTGATTTCTGTTCTTAAATCACCCGTTTTCACTTTAAGTCACCTAAAATTAGTTTTGAGATATTTCTTGTGGAATGACAATGTTGGGGATAAGGCTAGACTTCCCTTGATTGCTTGGGACAGGGTTTGTCTTACCAAAGACCTTGGTGGGACTGGTATTAGAGGTTTGGATCATCATAATCTTTCTCTAGGAGCTAAATTAACATGGAGGCTATACCAATATCCCAATTCAAGATGGGGTAAACTTATGTTTTCTAAATATTTATATCCCCACCCTAGGGAGTGTATCTTTACTACCTCCTCTTTACCTAAAGGCTCTGTTATTTGGAACTTTATTTCTTCTTGTTGATTGGTTATTCTTCCTCATCTTTCGTGGCTAGTTCATAATGGAAAGAAGGCCAAGTTTTGGGAGGATGTTTGGAATGGATATCCTACATTAATAAAATCTAGAGATTGGGGAAACTTGATGCCAATCTCAAATGCCACTAGGGAACTCATGTGGCTGACTATTTCTCCGTGGAATTTTCAACTTCTATCCTGACCTTCTCTTGAAAATCTATTGATGCTTTTCCTGTTCCTCTCTCTCTAAAATTGGCCTTTAAAGAGGAATTGGATAAAAGATAAATTGTATTCTTTGATAAGGAAGATGTTCTTATTTGGAATACATCAAATTTAGGAAATTATTCAGTGAAGGAAGGATATAAATCTTTATTGGCTTCCTTTGAAAAATCAGAGCTTCCTAGTTCTCTTTTTTGGAATGAGGCTTGCCTTCCAAAGGCAGGAGCTTTTGCTTGGGTAGCGGTTCATGACAAAGTTTTTTATGGGGCTAGGCTGGATAGATTGGGAATTATAGTTGCCTTCCCCTATGTCTTTTACAGTTATTTTCTAGAATCTTCAGATCATCTATTTATGAACTGCCCTTTTGCTTCTCAGTGTTGGTATTGGTTGTTTCAGAAACTTGGTTGTTCTTCGGTGATAAGCCCCTCCTTATCTCGACAGTTCAAATCTTGGCCTTTCTTTTTCCAGGCTTCTTTCTTTTCCTTCTTATGGTTTCTCTCTCCATATTTTCTTTTGTGGAATAGTTGGATCGAGAGAAATAACAAAATATTTAGGGGGAAAGCCTCTAACCTAAAAAAAGTGCTTCACAATTTAGAAAAATCAATTTTTGAATCATTTAAATCTTTCATTTTCAAACAAATTAATATCCTATTTTTTTTTCAAATTGGGATAGTTTCATCTTAAAATATTGGTTGATGATCAAGTCTTTTCCCTTTCATGGTTCGATCACAAATAAGCATGACAAATTCTTGGCGAGAAAAGATGCCAAGTGGTCACCTCCTCTAGAGAATATTTTTAAATTGATCTATGATGGTGCCTCGAGAGGAAATCCAAGGAGTTCTGGAGTAGGTATTATTACTTCAGACTCAAAATCAAATATTTCAAAAGCTGCTTGCAAGGTCCTACCTATTGGTACTAATAACAGGGCTTAATTAGAGGCTCTCAGCCTTGTCTTGGAACTAGCCATCTCTTTAGGCATTAAGGATATTATTATTGAAGGAGATTCTATGTTAATTTTTCATGTGATTACCAATAAAAACACTCATGTGTGGCAACTCCAATATTTGTTAGAAAAATTTCTTTTACAGTTAAAATTGTTTAACAACTATTTGGTGTCTCACTGTTATAGAGAAGCGAATTTTATTGCCGATTTTCTGGCCAATAAAGCCATTGATGAGCAAATAATTTTCAAAGTCTTTTTGGGGAGATAAATCTCTTCTTTGTGCAAATAATTCTCCGATTGGTTTGTCGAGCTCTTCTTTTAATGAGTTTTTTATGGTGGATGCGATGCAATGATTTTTTATTTCCAAAATCATTATCTAATATGCCTTTATTTTCTAAGCATTATTGGATTGCTTATCATGGAAAATAATTCTAATTCAATTTTTTCTGTGGAAGTTGATGTGACTTCTCCATCATTTTTCGGTTTTCCTATTCCATTAAGAAGGATTTGTTTGGAAGGCCTTATCATTATTTGATCTACTCTTTTCATTTACGTGTTTTTTCTTCGATGGCTCTGATATGAAACTCGTATCATTACATCAAATGCTTTCTTCATCTCTGTCAGTAGACATGCTTGCTCTGTGGTTTCTCGTGTTTTATCTCTCAAGATTTTTGGGTTTTATAGTTTTGCACATCATTCTATTATTAGTGTTAGTTGTTCTAATAATGATTTCTTATTCTTGGCCTTCTTTGGGCTAACTCTAGTGTGGCTTATTCACTCTTCTCTATTTAAGTGAAATGGATTGGCAAATTGGTTGGTATTTTTATATGTTGTAGATTGTTTTGGTTTGAATAATGCTTATAGAATGAAGTGGTGTGGTACATAATTTTTATGTCGGTAAAGTGCAAGGTATTCAGTGATTCTCACCCGTATGATCATGAGAAACTTGGTAAGGATTTCTGTCTGAATTATGCGGATTTTTTTTGGCTTTCAAAAAGGTGGTGGGATTCTAGTGGCTGTGGGAAAAAGCAAATGGCACCTTCTCTGAAGTTCTCTCTCATTTTCTTACTGTTTGCATGGATATTCTATTGGATGCTAATATGGTCTTTACTCTTTCTTCTAAATTTGTTGAGCCATCTTTGTTCTCTAGTAGGGAGCTTCGTAAAGCTTTGGATCTTTACTCTTTTGATTCTGGCCTCTTTCCTCTTGGTGGGTTTATTTCTCGTAATGACTTGATCTCTAATGGCTCTTGTGGAGACTTGTTATTGATTCTCAGGGCTGGTATCACTTGTGATGATTTTGAATGGACCATTCTGGATTGCCATGGCATCATAGACAAAGTTTCTCCAGAAATTATTATAGCTGGCATTGAGTTTTTCCTGGCGTTGCACTTACTTTTTGATTTGGCTGTGAGGTCTTTGTCTCCAGGACAAGCATTGGCATCCATATCTAAAAAAGTGGAATATTTCTCTTTGGATCATCTTTTTCCTCTTTCTCATTATGAGGCAGGTTTTTAGCTCCATCTCTCAAGAGGATGAATCTTGAGCATTTTTACTTTAATCTTTTGATCATGCCCATATTTTGTATCCTTTGGGATTTGTATACTCTGTCTAGATGTTCTAGACTGGGGATTGGTGAGTGGTTTAATCTCTTTCTCTCTTCGGTTTTTCTTTTGGATGGGCTTCTTTTGTTTTGTACCACTGTTTTGGGCTCTTCTGGTAGCTACAAGAATGCGTTTTCTTTTGGACAGATGTAATTTTATTTATTATATCAATAAAATTTCAATAGCTTTTCCACTTTTATAAAAAAAAAAAATTTAATAACACAAACCAATGTATGTTAAAATTACTATAACTCCAATTCACTCTAGCACAAAAGATTGCCCAAAGAGGGATGTTCCATACTCTTCATTTATGGATCTTAAATGTAATTTCATAGAATATTTCACTTTTAAGTCCTCATATTTTTTATATAATAATTATAATATTTTAAAATCAAATTTCTATCGTGTAGTTTCGTATACTTATTCTACTATCTCAATTGAGCAACAAGATGAAAATGAGGTTACATTAGAAGGGAATTAATAATTGAGTGTCATTACATTAAGATCTACTCTCTTGAAGATTAAGATGATTATTAGAAGGGAATTCAATAATTGAGTGTCAATGCAAAGATCTATTTTTTTGAAGATGAAGATTATTCCAACATTATTGGGTAAGATTTCTGTTATTTTTGTGGTGATTTTTTACTTTTATATTTGTGTTGTGTTCATGTTCTTTGTTAACATGTGGACAATGCAATCACATTTAGTGATGCATGCTAACACAAGTTAATTGGAATGTGTGTTATGTAGTTCACTGTTTATTTTTTCCTTATACATGTTGTTTACATCTTTTTATTTTTTTCTTATTCCTATGGACCTGAGAGGATACAAATAATGGAGGGATTGATGACCATTTTCATCATTTTTTTCTAAAACACATAGCTTTTTCCCTTATTTTATTTATTCACTTATTATTATTTCATAATTTTTGTCAACCTCCTTCATTACATCTTCAATGATCTCATGTCTCCTTTTCACTTTGGCCTTTTGATTATTCATGTTTGTAGTGAGTTTCATATTATTATATTTTTTATTCTCCTTTACGCTTCAATATTATGTGTTATGTCTAATCACATGTTTCTTCCATGTTGTGGTTCCCCACTTGAGATAGTATCAATTATAATGTTGCTTGTTTTATTTTAACTTTGATGTTAAAATTGCATGCCCATCATATGATTGACCTGCTTATACTCTTTACATAATACTATAGATATCTTAAATAGATTTATTTAAAAAATGTTGAGAGATATAAATGTTGAGTTATTATATTTTTTAAGGATTATTTTATTTTAGTTTAGAATTATTTAAAATTAATTTATTTTGTTTGAAGAGCTATATTTACTAAATAGTTATTTTATTTTATTTTATATACTTAAAAATTATTTTATAATTCTATTAAATGTGTTATTTCTTTAATATAGTTTTTTTCACATGCTCACACCATTACACCCCATCTCTTGCTACCACTATAGTTACACCTCTCAAAATAATTATGATTATCATACTTGATCATATGTATAAATTTATCTTATGATGATTCCATGTTCACTTATACTTACCATGATGGCATCTCATGATTACACATGTCTATATCATTCATTTTGGTTTAATTAATTAATTTAATATATTTATATAAGACGAGTTTATTTAAACATAAGGTCAACCAAAAGTTTTGAGTTCAATTGGTTGAGTATAATTGACGAGAACGATGATATGTTTCTTAACTTCACCATCTACCAAGACTCAAATCTCTCATAAATACACTAAAAAAAAATAAAAAATCATACCCCAAACAACTTTAAAAAACCAAATATCCTTCAATTCTCTAACTCTTAACTAATAAATATCACCTTAATTTATAATCGCAATACCAACAAATTATTAAAAAAAAAAAAACTATAAAACCCTGTAAGGGGGAAAGAAAAACTTGAGGTCAATATTTAAAATTTTATTATTATTTCTTTAAAAAGCCCATATTTTTGTTGGTGTGGGGATACCTCCTCCCATGTGTTGCTTCTCCACGAGATTCTTCAATGGTTAATGGGTGGTCCTCCTATATCATTCTACATTATATAGTAATTCAGATACTCAACATAAAAATAATTATAATAATTATATTACCACAGTAAGAGAAAAACAATATACGAAAGATGACAAAATAGACAAGGGTTGAATAAGCCAAAGGATGACATCGTATGAAGCTAAGAAAGAACACAAAAACCAATCGATAAGACAAAAAAGATTAGAGAGGAAAAGGGAAGGACCACATAATCTCTAGAAATGGCCAACCATTCCCTTAGAAATCATTTTGCTCAAGACAAAATTCAAGATGTTATTCTTCATCTCGGGGATAAGGCTTGGCTATATATTTCTTCTTTTTTTAATTGTTTAAGGAAATTTAAATCCTTATCAATTCATGCAAACCAGCTTTCCAACACAATTGATTCTACTTAGTATTAATAGATTGATTTTTTATTTTTTTTTAAGATTCCAACGTTTCAGTGGAAATCACATAGGCATGTTTTTTTTATGTGTTTCAATTTAATTATTCTTATGTATTAACTAGTGTGTTGGATGATGCATTTTTTGTTGAAGTGATTAATAATTTTATTTTATTTGTTTTCATTATGGGTTATTTTAAAAGTTTAGATCTGATTTTACATCTATTTTTTTTTATCTTTCAAATTTATTTCTATATGCACAAATTGGAATTGTAAGCTTTTAGATTTGAAATTGTTAATTTGGACCAATGTTTCCATTTCTTACTAGCCATTACAAGATGACGAAAGTACAACTTATTTGAGTTTTCACATTATGGTTGTTCATATAAGGATCAAACCTAATTCATTTAGATAATCTAAGATTATCATAAAAGAGAATTTGTATGAAAGCATCATAGCTGGTAGTTTCAAAGCTATTAAATCGGTTCGCTAGGGTATGACTAATGAAAAATTGACTCTTAGTAAGTTCCTAAACTATGTTTATAGACACCACTCCATTTAAAAGATATGTACAATAAGACAAGACAATAAATTCTAATTATTAGATTTCAAACAAATTAGACCTAAGAGAAATTTATTTCTAAACACTAGGTTCACTTCCATAAGTGTTGAGTTCAAATTTATAGGTGTAGATTTGAATTAGAGTATTTTTTGTCAATTTTGTAGTGCAAGTTTAGTTGTTTGTAAAGGGCTAAATTTATGGTTCTATGAAAAATTGATTTCTAACATTTGTCAGAGTAGTTTTCATCATTGAATCTAGAGTTAAGTATATTTATTTTGATGTATTCTATTATCACATTGATTTCAATATTTAGTGTATTATCAATTATTAGTCCTAGCTCTAAATCCTAGCCTCTTAGTATTGTTTAATTATTTTATCTAGGTAGATTGTAATGAAAGCATTTATTTTCATTATATAAATTGAGCTAGACTTTCATACACTCTTTTATTCCAAATCAAATGTGTTTAGTTTCGCCTTTGTGTCTCATTTTCTACTTTGATAAAGGTTTGAAACTTTATTATTGATGTATATTTGATTTGTATCCACCTACCCTTTAACTATAAATTATTGTTCGATCATGGATCTTTTTGAACCTCTTTTTTGTTACTACTTTCATACATTTATCAAGAATTGTAAGTTGTTTTTACACTTTATCAATTCCTATTCTTTGATCCTTGATGATATTGGTTATAACAACTTGTACAATAGAAGAATATGTAGCCACCTAGAAATGACTAGTGTATTTTGTCTAAACCATCATCATCTTCTTGTCATCTTCTCTTATCAATCTATTCATCACTATTAATTAAATAATTTTAATTATTTAATTAAGCTAACATATAATCTTCTTTAATTAAATAATTTTTTATGATTTAATTATTCTATCATTTTCCTTCATCAACATTAAATAAATAATTTTTAATTGTTATTAAATTATCATTCCCTCTTATCTACATTAATTAAATAATTTTTATTTAATTAATTGATACATTCTTCTCATCCACCATAATTTAAAAAATATATAGTTAACTAGTATTTCCTCTAAAATTAAATAAATTATTTAATTTATTTAATTTGAATTTTATATCTTTAATTTTTTCTAAAAATAAATAAAATAAATATTTTATTTATTTCTTAAATATACCTTCATCTCATGCACATGAACTTAATAAATTTATTTATATAGTTCTATTTATATTCTTCCATCTCCTAATTTAGTAAATTGACTAAAGAATAACTTTAGTTAACTTTCATTCACTCTCACTTTACTCATGTAATTAGTCATCTCATCCATGTAACCACTTAACTCCACATCTTAGCCCTTCATCTCAATACATGCCACTTTCTCATTCATCATGATCTCTCAACCAATCTCATTCATTGATCTCTCCAATCATCCTACATCATTGATAAGGTATCTGTGATTCAAGCTATAAAACACCCATCATATAGCCATTCAATCTCTCCACGCATTTTGAGACATCAAGCCATGTTTGCATCCATTTTGTGAATTAAGGTTATGCTAAAATAAAATAAATCCACATATCATTATATCAACATTATCATAACATACAATGGATTAAATTTAGGCACATTTTTATGGAGGTAATTGTTAGTTTAATTTGATTTCTTTTATGTTCTGTGTGCATGTTTGTATTGATGTATTCATTTTTTATTGAATTGGGTTTTATTAATTATTCCTACTTTCAAATTTGATAATATTTATTAGGCTTCACATTCTAGAATGCCCAATGAAACTCATGTCTTTGAATATAATAGGTTCTTTGAGTTTCTGTGATTTTAAGGTTACACGTATAGATCAATGATTTCAACCCAAAGTGGCACTTCTAATTTGCAGAGTAGCATTTTTGAAACACACTGTTGCACTTCTGATATTGGGATCAATTCTTTTGATACATATTTTCATGAATCTGAGACATGGAGTGGTGATTTCGATATCCAAAATGGTGCATTTGAGACACATAATGACACATTTGATCTTGCATGAAGAATTTTCACATGTTTAATATATTTCATTTTTTCATTTCTTTTGGTTTATTGACCATTGACAAAATCTATTATTTTTAATTAAACCCTGTTGAATTTCTCAAACTAATAATAATTTTGTAGGGTAAAATTACAAATTTCTATTTGTAGATTGTGATTGTAGGTAGAGGTGAAGAGTTGCACTTTTGATATGTAGATCAACACATCTGAGACACAAAGTGGCACTTTCAATATATAGAACAATACTTTTGAGAAGCACAACAATGCATCTGAGAGGTAAGATGGTACTTTTGATAGTTATAATTGTGCATTTGATAGCTACTGTGATGTTATTGAAATCTACTATTGTTCTTTTGATTTTATCAATTTGATTTTATTTTCACCTAAAATTTGCGTGATTTTGGAAACTATTCAAGTGGTGAAGGTTGATAATCGCTACAAGAAGTAATTGAAGCTGAGATTATTGACATAGTTTGGTGTAGGGAAAAGTGAAATACTTTTTAGCTTAGTTGCACACTTTGTTTGGGTTTTAGAAATGAACACGTATGCTGTGTTTGTGGAGACCTTAGGTGTGTATTCTCTATCCTTATGCTATGTGTGAGCTTGAATATCAAAAAAGCCTTTTAATTTACTTTATTTCTTTATTGTTCACCCAAGTTTGTACTAGTTGTGCATGTTATCCCCTTGTGTTTCATGCAATCTTAAGGATCAAAATCACTAGTATCAATCTTAATTGTTATTAGGGGGGATTCTTGAGGATTTCATGATCTTAAGGTCAAGCTCAACCATTTTTTTTGTGGGATATATAAAGGGAAGAGAAAAATTTGTACCTCAAGGGTGAGCTATTGTCATGTTTGGCCAAGCTTGGAGACCCTTGGTCCACCGAGACTAGTATATGTGAAGAGGATAGGAGATATTCTTCTAGATTCAAGTATGTAGACATGCCCTCAATTTTGAGATACCACTACAAACATTTTTTTTAGCAAGCCTAAGACTATTGAACGTCAATATAGTGTGGTGAAAGGTACTATATCATTCCTAAAGTTACTCAACATGTACCGTCTTGAGGAGAGAGGATTTATTTTGATCAAAGTTGTAAAAAAAATTCAAATAAAGGAAAAAGGTGAGACCTTGAGCCATTGTACCCATACCTATTCCCTCTTGAGATTCGAATGTGCATGTGCAATTCTATGGTATTTTTGGCTGGGCCCACACTAGTGCAATAATTTTTTTTGAATAAAAATTAGGTTGTTAATATGCTTGGAGTGTTTTCTTGTCAATACTAATATACACCATTTAACCTTGTTACCTTGGAAGTCATCAACCATTATGTATGCTATAAGTGTGGAATAAGTAAATAAGTAAAACAACTAAAAACACTTCTTAATGAAACACTATATCAATATTTAACAACAATTAACTAATTTAAAGCACATAAAACTTGAAAGCGTCTCATTGTTTCCTATCTCCAAAGATTTATTAAATCATAGAGGGCTCTCAGATTTGGTAAGCACTGTGACTGTTAAAATTCCAATCTAGAGAATGGAATGATGCTAAATGCAATGATGTGATGATTGATAATGATTTTTAAATGATATTGATGCTATTGTAATCTATGCTGACATGAAAATTGATGGATTGAAGCTATAGTAAAATTATGATATGACCATGATATTGATTCTAAAATGCTTATGATTTCTATTCCTAAATGATTTACTATTGCTATGATTACTAAATGGTTTATTGCTTTTCCTGCAGAGTAATTTTGCACAAAGATGAGAGATTCTGGATCTTTTTCCTGTTGAAGAAGGTTGTATTTATAGATTCATGGCAACACATTTGCAAAGGGGAAGCACAAAAAAGGCTTGGATTTGATCTAGAGGATTGAATGGTGAGAGATGAGGAAATTGAGAAGATTATGGGAATGGTTCCTCCCCATGAAAACATTCAGCTAGATGATAGGAAGAATTGATGGAAGAGGATGGAGGAGTTGCTTGCAAATTTGTTTCCAATTTGTCTCCAAATTTGCCCGTGAAGATTGAGTCAATTGATTTAGTCATAAATTAGACATATAATATCTAATTTGATAGGTGAGTGAATAGAGAAAATTTTCCTTTATGCCTTTACTTGAATATTTTGGTTTATTCAAATTAGTAAAAAGGGGATAAATAATTTAATAAAACAAACTATAGAATTTGTTTATTAAATAAATATAAAAGGGACATGATAATTAAACAACAAAGTATTTAACCTTGTTTAATTAATTAAGTTTGAATGATGTGATAATTCAATAATACAAACTATTGAAGTTGTATATTTAATTAAAATTGAAGAATAAAATAATTAAAATGTGAATTATATAAATGAATATTTCTATTTATTTAATAGTAGATGAATTTAATTATGATAATTAAATAAAACAAAGTGAAATTCGTTTATTTAATTAAGATGAAAATAATAGAATAAAGATTGAAGAATTTAAGGTGAACTATATAAATAAATATTTCTATTTATTTAATAGTAGATGAAATTAAAGGTAATTAATCAAATAAATCATATTTAATTAATTATATTCACCAGACCATTTTTAGGTGTTTACACATTGCTTCAAAGAAATTTTTGCGATTGCTACTAGTATCAACAAAAAAAATTCAGTATGCCCCAAACATGATTTTCAAGTAATGATGAATATATGCCCCCTTGGGAGATAAATTAATGAGTTTATGATTTTTTGGATTTTCAAAAATGTTCAATTTTTTTAAAGATTTTTTGATGATTTGATGATGATTTGATAAAGATTTGATGGAGAAATAATTTATCTCTTGACAAAAAGTTGTGAAAATGCCCCTGTGTTGATTAAATGTTGCCCTGCTTTGCCTCCTTATGTTTGATGTTTTTTGATCGTGTCAGCCTTTGATTTGATATTGATTGATGATCCTGATAGATTAGAAGATTATTGATCTCATGATAGGTGAGATGCAATGATTGTCTGATTGATTGGTTGATTTGCCTCATGATAGGTGAGGTTCAATGATAGATTGATGATTGACCTCATAATAGGCAAGGTTCATTGATAGATTGATTGATTGACCTCATGATAGGCGAGGATCAATAATAGATTGATTGATTGACCTCATGATAGGTAAGGTTCAATAATAGATTGATTGATTGACCTCATGATAGGCGAGGTTCAATGATAGTCACTCATGAGATTTGATCAAAGTCTTACCAGAGTCAATTAGATTGATAGGTTGATTGATTGATAATATTTCTGATTTGCGATATGTTATGATCATAGGAGGATTTTAAAGTTCTTCCCAAAGATGTGGTACATGATTCCGCATCTGGTGTAGGCCGATAGAGATATCATCAGTCGATGTGGTTTATCAACTTTGATTGATATGCCCCAGTATAGGATTGATTAATGTATTGAAACTTGAAGATGTACTGATACTTGATGTATACACTTATTCAGTCAGAGATTTTGTGATTGCTCCATCATGTTATTGATTCACCAACCTTTGGAATAAATTATTCTGTAAATGCAAAAATAACATAAATGCAATCTAATTTAACCATGCAAAACTATATGCAAACATTGGCATCTTAAAAGTCCTTTTATATGTGCTTTTTATCATCATTGAGCCTTTTAAAATGTTGAAAGTGAGTACAAGCATCGATGGTATGAGTTAGACCATGATGACCTGAGTACTACTTTCATGATTTTTGATATTGGAAGTAAACACAAGCATCTAGGTATAATTAAATTGAGATGACACGAGCATTTCTTGCATAAACAGAGAATAATTAATTAATTTAGTGTGAAAGTTTTGAATGTCATTAGTGATACATTTGTAGAGCACGTTCCATGACAATTTACACCATAAATGATCAATTCGTAGACAGTAAACAAAGAAAATATCATTCTTCTTCCTTTCTTCTCTAGTTCAATACATCATCGAGTTGCTCCAAAGAAATGATAATAAATAATCAAAGTACAAAATGTTGAACATTCAAGCATTAGTCAGATTATATCATCCATCTTGATTTTATGATGTTTTTTTGTGATTTTTTGAGATTTTGACCAAAAACCTAAACTAAAGACCTATCCTAGGGGCCTCGGGGGCTGATCAAAGATTAGCCTTGCCTACATTATACATGTAGAGACCACGTAGTTTGACTGGACGACTCTATTTTTGACTTTTTATTTTTGGATTTTGATATGATATGGATGTTTGATGTGCTCCTGATGGTGATTGATGTTCAAAGTTGGGTTGTGCTTTGACCATTGATTTTTTTGTGTTTGTCTCCCTTTAGTTTTTCCATTTTGTTAAGATTTATGTTTTATTGCCCCCAGTGAGGTCTAGATGTTGCTCCTATGCTAGGGTGAGACATGACCACATTGCAATGATATGTACTTGAGATTTTATCGCACCTTTTTCAGATTTTATGATTTTTTTGTATTTTTTAGGATATTTAAGATGAAATGAGATGATATGCTTGATTGAAGGAACGAGATTCCCCACAAATATGGGTAATGCAACCATGGATAAATGATAGATTGAAATGAAAGATTCATTGCAAAAAATGTCACACAAGAAACATATCTCTTGTCAAAAGATGATAATGGTTGATTGATTAAGATGTGAGGAATGATTGATTCCATAAGACATGATGATGATAAGTACTTAGGATCACTAATTTCCTCTAAGTACGATAAGATTGATGTTTTTTGATGATTGATTGATAAAAGATATGAGGATTGGATAATTTTTTGTAGCTAGGCTTAAATACGATTTGCACGATAAGATTCAAGGTTGCAAAGGGACATGGTGACATGGATTTTGATGAGCTAGAAGATATGGAATTGAAGAAATCAAGGATAAAAATAATGAATGGTATGATCAAGATCAACTAGATAAGATACAGACATAAGGCCCAAGTATTTTGCTCCTATTCCTCATCAAGACCAAGGAAAGGAAGAAAGGATGTATTTAGTAAGAATGATGGAATATGGATAAGATGAAAGATATGGTATGGAAGATATGGATAAAGTGTATAGGATAAGATATATGATGTTCAAGAAGATCCTTAACCTTGTCAGGATCAAAGGTGGAAATTTAAGGAATGAGCATAGAAAGGATATTGACCATGAATGATAAAATGGACGAAACTTGTCCCTAAGTGTAAAGTGCAAGAGGAATATGGAAGATAGGATATGGATGATAGGGAAATGGAGGAAGGACTTAAGAATCAAGTTTCACAACCAAATATCCCTCTAATAAACCATGGCAATGGGAATTAGACTCCTAAATGTTGGCAGATTAATGATATGATGGAAGAATCTAAGGACTTATGCAAAGGTTTGGATTAAAGGAGAATGATGGTGGATGAATGTTGGATAATGGATAGGAGGTTGGAAGGCCTGTTGATGGATAGATGGAAAGGATGGCAAGATCAATTTTGGCACACACCTTGAAGGGTGACGGAGTGATGGAGGAAAAATGGATTTGGAAGGTGATAGGTTATTAGATGGAAAATTGGAGGAAGCTTTTGGATTAGAAAATTGGGATGCCAATTTAGATTTTATTGCTTCTATGAGACTTTTAGGAATCCATATGACTTTTGAATTTGATTTTTTCTTTGTGGGCCTTTGTAGCCTTTGACATTTTTCTTTTTGATTTATGGACCTTTGTGGTCTTTGAAAATTTCCTTTTTTCTTTGATGGGCCTTTGTGGCCTTTTGAAAATTTCTTTTGATTTATGGACCTTTGTGGTCTTTTAAATTTTTGCTTTGTTGGGCCTTTGTGGCCTTTTAGATTTTTATTTTTATTTTGGATCAATTTTTCTTTTATTTTTGCATGTCTCTTCGAGGAGACATGTTGATCCTTTGATACATGTGGATTTTGATATAGAAGCTTTTGATATTTGGCATCCAAATTGATTACAAGAGCAATGGGAGGGGTGGATTGAGATGAATGATATGGAGGTATTATGGATGAGTTAATGTGGGTAGAATTTAGAAAGGGAATGAAGGATGTGTGCCTTTTTTGTTCTTGAGAAATAGGATATGGACCTAGGATAGAGGGAAGGTTTGATGGACTAGGATGAGGACCTAGGATAGATTGAATGTTTGATGAAATAGAATGAGGACCTAGGATAGATGGGCGGTTTGATGAACTAGGACACTTAGGCATATAATCAAGGCCAAGGTGATATGGGTTTCTTTGAACATAAAGGGGTTCTAGGATACCTTGTTCATGAAGGCCTAATCCTTTTCCTTTGTAATTCATACTTTGACACATTTATTTACCAATGGGATATGTATTGTTCGTGAAACAAGATGCAAGTCCATTTTGGGGAGGATATGATATGGATGAGAGGATAGGTGTTGGAAGTAAACCGAAATGGATAAAGGTGGAGGATCCCAATTTATAGGTGTGGGGTTCATGGATAGCTTGAATAGGTGTGATAGGATCTTGACATGGGGATGATGGGGTGTTTTGATCTTGACTTGGAAAAGGATCATGAGGTGTAGGAGAGGAAGGAGCTTGTCCTTTATTAAGTATGGAATCATTATGAAGTGGTATGAAAGGAATCTATAGATCATGAGAAGGATAAAATTCTTCATGGGATGAAAGGGTATCCTTGAATGGAATCATATCTTGATCTTGATGAGGAAGGGAATTATGAGAGTTTGTAGAAAGCATGTCTTGATCATCAGTTGGTAAGACATCATTAGATAGGATGAAAGAACTATCATGATCTTGTGATGCAATAGAATCATGAGATGGTATGGATTGATTAGATGATGTGGAAGAACCTAGAAGGATACTTGTCTCTTGAGATGGAAGGGAATTATTTTGGATGAAAAGTGAAAGGAGACAATTGTCATAAGATTCTTGAGAAATGGGATCTTGATCAAAGATTGGAAGAATTTGTGGAATGTTGATATCATTGGATGGAGTGGAAAGAATATTTTGATCTTGATGTGTAGGGGAGTCTATGCTAGCATTCTTTGGATTGAGAGATTGACATGAATCATTGGATGTTGAAGATATGATAGAATAGGATGATTGGATGGAATTGTTAACTTGAGTGAAAGAATCTTAAGGTTTATTTTGGCTTATGGTGGATGGAGATAAATGCATGACATGATAGGATTGCTCAATATCATTTGTGTTTGAGGATTGAGATTTGGGCTTCTGATTTGATTTTTTCAAAAATTCAAAGATATTGAACTTGGATGATGTAGTTGTTGGTGGAGAAGGTGTCATGTCCAGATTTTTTTCAGAGGAATAAGAATAAATGTTTGGCAGCAATTGTTTCTTTGTGGTTGTTTTCCTTTGCATATCCTAGATTTGTTGTTGAAGGTTTTTCATTTGATGAGCTAGAGCATTCAATTGATCCTCATCTATCTTTGCCATGGTGATTTGAGTTTCAATTTCCTTTTTCTAGGAGTTTTTATCTTTGTAACCTTGTCAAGATTGACATACAAGTATTTGTTTTCCTCCCTAAACTTTGATCTTCTATGTTTGGATTAGTGTCAATTGGATTTTAACAAATTCAAATAGAATGATATATTCTATTGATGAGACCAAGTTAAATATTTGATTATTGTGTTTTGTCTCATGATTGTAGGCTGTCAAAATCCTGATGAGGAAACTTATCTCAATAATCAAGATTTGTATTTTGATAATTGGACACTTTGTAGTTTGCAAGATTTGGGTTCAAGTTGAAAAGAATTTTGACTTGTAAGGACCTATTTTGTTTTAGGTTGAAGACACTGTCTAGACTATAAATGGTGTTTCTTTCTAATAAAAACCCAAGTTTCTGATGCCAACAATTTGATAAATGTTTCTGAAAGCTCTCTCTTTTTTTTTGTTCTATGCAAGTGCTAATATAGAGTGCAAAAGCGCTAAAATAGATTTCAAAAGTGCTAAAAGGTATGCTAAAAGCGCTGTCAAATAGAGTAGAAGCACTAACCTAGACTGTATATGCTCTAAAAGACTCGTAAATTCTAACACTGGTATTTTTGGTTACAGTCGGTAGATGTGCTAAAAAATTTGTCAGAAGCACTAAAACAGACTGCAGATGCGTTAGTTCAATCAGTGGATGTGCTAAAAGATAGTGTTGAAGCACTAAAATAGACTGCATAAGTGCTATTTTGGGTTCTACAATGTTATCTAGTTTTCCTATTCGTGGAGAGATTGTGACTTTTTTGGGTTAATTTTCTAGATTTTTGATATTTTGATAGGATATTTCTACTGGTAATTCTCTGATTTTGGATGACAAGCCTAACATTTCCAAGTTTTGTCTACTATAATAATTGATCTAGCCTATTGGAATATTGTATTGCTGGTTGTGGGATGGAATATTGATGATTAGGTTGACAAACTGTAACGCCCTGCCACACAACCCTAGAGGAAGATGCAATTAACTACTTAAATAGACTATTTTTTTTTTGTTTAAGAATATTAACATGCAAGCTCACTACCCATTGCAAACAACCCCTAAGGTTACGGACTATAGGTTATTTAGAACCTCAACAAAAAACATGAATTGAAACCATAACATTCATTTACTTAATAATTTAGAAATACATACATTCCATACATGATAAATTACATCAAAGCATACGAGATACCATGAGATCCCAAAGTACAATGACATAATAAGGAGATTAAATCTCTCATTCCCTAAATGAGGTAAATCCAATGAGCATGATTACAAATTACAACTTTCCACCTCGATGACAAATGAGGGGTAATAAATCACAAGAACAACTGAAATGAAATAAAGCAAGAACTGAAATTGAATCCCACGAGCTCTCCAACAGGAAATCTCATCCACACGAACATGAAGAAAGCCCAATGGATTAAGGTGCATGCCAACCAACCAAGTGGAACCCAAAGGCCCACCCCCCATGCTAGGAGATAGTAACAAGGAATCCTAACCAAGACCATCTACCTCTAGACACAAGATACACATATCTAAACCAAACTGACACAACCAATCACATGTACCACACAAGTACAACACAAGTACATCACAAGTACAACTCTAACATGGTCACATTGCTTCTAGATATAAAGCAGATCAAGTAGGTTACAAGAACCATACACACATAATAAAATACCAACTGTTGTCCTAGACAGAGTGTCATCACACAGCTCGTCATGAGTTATCCATTGTGGATCTTCATAGGCTCCGGCTATCCTGGTGGCCTCAACCGATCCCCGACCCTCATACTTACTAATGCAGAATCAAATACCTTTCGTACAGACAAGATAGATGACCTTGCCATTCTAGGCCTTCCCACTCATCCCAAGTATAAACAAGACCTTGTGTCTATGAGTAAGGAAAAATTATCTTTATTAGTGAGAAGTTAGTCCTAATCTTCTAAGTATTGTTTTAGTTATCACTTGATTTACCACCTCCAAAGGTTATCTAGTTTACCTCTTTGGGCTCTGGCCCCTACATAAACCACTCTTCTACTTGACAACATACCAACAAAACCGATCACCAAGGGAACCCAAGTGCAAACAAACAAGATATCACAACCACCCCCTTTCTCAGGAGGCAACATAAGTCAAAACCCTCTCCAAACATTGGAGGTAACAAAAATAACACAGTCACTCCTTACAAGGAGTAGCAAAGTACATAATCTACTCCTAACCCAAGGAGGCACATAACATCCCCATTCATGGAAACCGGGTAACAAACTAGATACAGTTAAACACACTACCCAAGGAAATCCAACGGTTGACTAACACAGTACGACAACCCACATAATGGAAAAACCATATGGAAGACTTATCATACTCTATACTCAAATTTCCACAAACGATAACAGAAACAGTTCATAATCAAGACGAGCAAGAAGATGAGAATTAAATTCTACTTTGGATTTACTAAATCCATTTCTTCATTAACATTCAGTAATTCATCGCATTAATAAAATTGAATTAAATAACGTCTCTTTTAGACAAAGATGAAATTTAAATCAAATATCACATTCTCTAATTGTTTTCAATATTTATAAAATGACCATTCATTTCAACCATTTAGAAAATAACAATTTAGAATAAACAACTGTTTCCTCTTTATAAACTAAATCATTAAAACAAAACAATCAATTAATTTTGCTATTAAACATATTACTTACAACTCCATTAATTGCCTTTTCAAATATATTATTTTTAAAATAAAGTCCATAATTTAACTATAAGCACAACATTTAAATTTCCTCAATTATATTTAAATCATGCCATTAATTTAAAACACCATTTTAATATATATATACATTTAATATGTATATATATAAATATAAAACCAATAAAATCATCTAGTTATATATATAAAATAATATATAGATATATACACAATATAAATATATCCTCATAAGATATATGTATATTCACCTATGTATATATTATATATATATATATTTAATTATACAATATTAATATATATTAATATCTTAATATTATATAAATATAATATTAAACATTAATATATATATTGTATTATTTTTTATATATTAATATTTAAATATTATAAAAATATAATATTTAAATATTTAAATATATTTTATTTATTTCTTTGTTTAAAAAAAACCAAGTTGTTTGCCTCGGGCCACGTGCCAACCTTTAGGGTTGAGCTGCGCGGATCTCGGGCTGCGTGCATAGAGATGGGCGGGTTGCTTGGGTGCCGACCGCGGATGTAGCAGGGGTGGCGACGGTGGTTGTGTGCACAACCGGCCGCCACTATTGGTGGCATTGTGCAATGCAGAGTCGCCCACCAATAGTGGTGGCGGCGGCTGTGAACACAGCGGCCGCAGAGGTCTGTGGGGTTCGCACTGGACGTGGCTCCCCCCACTCACCTCCCATGGGGGCGCGGTGGGGGTGAGCCCCCAACCCCCCCAATTTTTTTTTAAATTTTTATTTATAAATAAAAAAACGTGAATACAATTTCGATTGCGGATTTTTCTAAATCTGCCCAGTATTTTCAATTGGGTATTTTCAATTCCAACATTTAGAAAAAAAACATATGTATATATATATATATATATATATATATATATATATATATATATATATATATATATATATATATATATATATTTCATAATATATATATATATATATATATATATACATATATACACATATTCATGTATATATTCATTTTTACAAATTTAACTTAACCAGAGATTTAATTGAGCAAATAATTTTTGGAACTAATCTTTTACAATCATATTTCAATCTTTTTGTTTTTTTGAAGTTTATTTCTAAATAGGGGTTTTGCAAATCAAACTCAGATTCAACATGGGTTTACTATTTTTGCAAAACAACTGAGTTTAAATATTCCAAACAACAACATCTAATTTGAGAATTTTTTTAAAAATGAAATTAATTTAATTGAAGAAAACTTGATTCTTCCAAGAAGCTTGAATGGTTGGCAATGGTGTTTTGAATTCCTTCAAAGATTCTAGTCCCTCCAAACAAATCAACAAAGTTTCTTCACAGTTTCAATCCCAAAACCCACAAAACAACAAAATCTCCTTCCCTTCTCTATTTTCAATTTTTTATTCTCCCCCAAAATTGTATGCAAAATATCAAAAAATAGCTAAAAAAGAAAAATATCTCTTTCAACCACCATAATCAATTTTCAGAAACAAAACATAAAATATCCCAATTTTTCAATTGCAATTTTCTAATTTTCAGAAAAAAGAAATATAAAACCTTTTTCAAAATATCTCATTTAACCTTTTCAATTTTTTATTTTCACACAAAATATCCATAAATTTCAAAATGCATATCTCAATTTAATTTAACATAATTAATTTAATTAATCAAAAAATAATTCTAATCCAAGATTAAATTATTTTATCAATGAAATTAGATTAACTAATAAATCAAATAACATTTCTAATGTTATAACTAGATTAATTTAATCAACAACTTAAATACATAATGCAATTAATTACCATTTTCTAACTTGCAATTTAAATAAAACAAGGCAAATAGCATAATGTTAACACAACTGAACCAGACTAAAACCCGACGACACACTATGGCTAGGGTGATGACTTGGCACAGAAAACCTAGCTACTATCTCCCAATCGAATACCGTTGGACAATGGACATACTCAAACCTATGAAACCAGGTGGAATTGATGTCCTATACCTATCAACCTATGAAGCAAGAGTATATCCACATGCATGTATATGTCATAATTAAAACACACCGTGAAGAGAAAATCATGGAATCGTAGGGCACTCGCAAGCGAGTGATGCGATACCGTCCCCTTCACCAATACAGTGTAACTAACTGACAAATCTAACATAATAATTAATCCAAAGCATAAAAAATTATTAATTCAAATATCCACTAAGCTAATCCAAACATGCCATAATGATAACATCTGAACAAAGTATCATCGCATCAAAATACATCACCAAATAACGATAAAGATAGTGATCAAACAGTAACCAAGTACCAAAGTCACAGTCTAACTATAAATAAAGCATAACAAAATAGAACACTATTTGATCAATAGAGCAAAATGGAGGGGTATTACATCCTCCCCCCCTAGGGTTAGGCTTACTCCCTGAAGCCTACAAACAAGTAGGGATATAACTCCCTCACACATAATGCACCAAATCAAAACCTCATCTACACACCAAGGTATTAAGTGAGGTACACAACTTAAAACCTACACAACTACAAGCTTAATGGGTTCATCATAATCCCAAAGTACCCAGTGTTTAAACCTAGGCTCTGATACCATGTGTAATGCCTCGCCATGCAGGCCTAGAAGAAGATGCAATTAACTTAAATGAACTATTTTTTTTTTGTTTAAGAACAATTAACATGCAAGTTCACTACCCATTACAAACAACCCCTAAGATTACGAGACATAGGTTATTTAGAATCTCAACAAAAAACATGAATTGAAACCATAACATTCATTTACTTAATAATTTAGAAATACATACATTTCATACATGATAAATTACATCAAAGCATACGAGATACCATGAGATCCCAAAGTACAATGACATAATAAGGAGATTACATCTCTCATTCCCCGAATGAGGTAAATCCAATGAGCATGATTACAAATTACAACTTTCCACCTCGATGACAAATGAGGGGTAATCAATCACAAGAACAACTGAAATGAAATAAAGAAAGAACTAAAATTGAATCCCACGAGCTCTCCAACAGGAAATCTCATCCACATGAACATAAAGAAAGCCCAACGGATTAAGGTGCATGCCACCCAACCAAGTAGAACCCAAAGGCCCACCCCCTATGCTAAGAGATAGTAACAAGGAATCCTAGCCAAGACCATCTACCTCTAGACACAAACTACACATATCTAAACCAAACTGACACAACCAATCACATTTACCACACAAGTACAAAAAAAGTACATCACAAGTACAACTCTAACATGGTCACATTGCTTCCAGATATAAAGTAGATCAAGTAGGTTACGAGAACCATACACACATAATCAAATACCAACTGTTGTCCTAGACATAGTGTCATCACACAACTCATTATGAGTTACCCATTGTGGATCCTCATAGGCTCCGGTTATCCTGGTGGCCTCAACGATCCCCGACCCTCATACTTACTAATGTGGAATCAAATACCTTTCGTACAGACAAGATAGATGACTTGCCAGTCCAGGCCTTCCCACTCATCCCGAGTCTAAACGAGCCCTTGTGTCTATGAGTGAGGCAAAATTATCTTGATTAGTGAGAATTTAGTCTTAATCTTCTAAGTATTGTTTTAGTTATCACTTGATTAACCACCTCCAAAGGTTATCCAGTTTACCTCTTTGGGCTCTGGCCCCTACAAAAGCCACTCTTCTACTTGATAACATACCAACAAAACCAATCACTAAGGGAACCCAAGTGCAAACAAACAAGATATCACAACCACTGTAATACCCCTCCGTTTTGTCTTTTGTTCAAGTTGCTTTATGTTATGTTTGGTTGCAGTTACTTTGATACTGGATACATTTTATTATGATGTTTTGATTGCTACTATTGAATGACAACTATTATTGTGGGATGTAGTTATCTAATTATTGTTTCACATGCATTATGGATTAATGATGTTGTAGAGTTAACATGAGATGTTATTATGAGATTCCTGGATTATGATGGAAGTGTCAGTTTCGATGAGTGTATTGGTGAAAAGGACAGTTTCGCATCACTCATTTGCGAGCGCCCTGCGAATCCATAATTTCTTTTTCACGGTGTGTATTATATGCTGGATATATTGTATGATGTTGTTTACTTGGTTGCAGGGTTGTAGGTACATGACACCGACTCCACCTGGTTTCACAGGTTTGAGCATGTCGATCCAACGGCTAAGTTGAACAGGAGATAGTAGATAGATAATATATGTCAAGTTTACACCCTAACCTTAGTGTGTCGTCAGTTGTGTGTGTTGAGTAATTGTCTGTCTTGCTTTGATGTTATTTAATTCTGAAGCATTCTTGATTTAGAAATAGATATTTAGAATAATTGCATTTAAATCATGTTGATGGTTATTTAATTTAAATAATGCAATGTGGATAAAAGTTTATATTTAAATTAATTAATTATATTTAGTTTATTTATTTAATTAAATTTGATCCAAGGGGTTGAATTTAGTTATTAAATAATTAAATTAATTAATTAAACGTGATGCAAGAGAATGAAAGGAAATAAAATAATTAGAATTAATTTTGGAATTTAATTCCAACGTATGGGAATTAAATTAGAAATTGTAATTAAATGTTTATTTGGGAAATTAGTTGCAACTTTGGAAATTAATTTATTATTTCAAATTGCATTTTAAATTGAAAGTGGGTTTTTGAAAATTGAAATTGAAATATCTAATTTGCATGTAATGTGAATTAGGGTTGTAAAAATTGAAATTGAAATATCTAATTTGCATGTAATGTGAATTAGGGTTGTATTAGGTATTTTTGATTTATAAAGAATACATGTTTTAATTTTAGGGAACATAAAGAGATCTAGAAAAAAGTACATTTTTACAGCAAGGAAGAAATTTTGGAAAATTTGCACAAGGGTTTAAAGAAAGTTTGATTGTAGAATTGATTGAAGGAAAGATTGTTTGCATTTGTTGGATTTTGGATTGGATTCATTGGAGGATTGAAGAGAATTTAGGAAATCTTTGGAAGAGGCTTGCATCATAAATTCATCTCTTCCTGTAGCTTCTTGTACCAGGTTTTCCTCTTTGTGTTTTATTGTTTTTGATTGTTTTTCTTTAAAATAGTAGTGATTAAAGATTTGTTTGTTAAATCTATTTTAGAAAATAAATTTGATATTAGAAGAAAAGAATTAAATAAATTTACAGCCTTTGCTTGTGAAAATTTTTGAGTGAAAATTGTGAAAACCTTAGTTGAATTTAAATTATTTGGGAAAATCGATTTTGTTGTTATTGAAATCAAATATAGAGATTGAACAATGCATTTAGAATGTTTTTAGAAAATGAAACCTTCTGTTTATTATTTAAAAACGGATTTTAAAATCTACAGTATAGTTATATTTTTCATGGTAAAATGGTTTGGTTGCGTCGCCTATAACTTCACTTACACAAACTGGGTTGTCAGGAAATTTAAAGGATTCTTGTATTTTAAAATTTTCTTATCCCTGTAAAAAAATCGTAAATACCCAGATCGTAATTTTTGAGTTATGCTTAAAACATGAGACTGCTATTAAGTTATTTTCCCATGGCTGTTCTAAAAATAAAATAATAATAAATTGATATTTATAAATATTAATATTTAAGGTATTGTTATTATAATATTAAAATATTATTTAATAATATTTTATATTATAATTTATAATACTAAAGTATTATATTTATTTATATTATTTTAAATAAAATTTGTATATTAGATTAGTGGAATTAAAATTATAAACGTATGAGGAAATTATTGTTTATTTTAAAATGGCATGTTAAAGTTGAATTGAAAGAGTTAAATATTTGATTTAAAGAATGCATAATTTAAAATTTAATTGTGGAATTTAAATTCATATGTAAAAGGTCCAATTATTAATTTGGTTTAATTGGAAAAATATATTTATATTTTGGAAAATTAATGATAAGAGATATTTTATTTTGAATTAAACAATTTGATATTCTGTAAAGAATAGAAGATATGTTAATGATTAAATATATTTAAATATATTAATTTATATTTAGTATATATATATTGAAGGTATATATCCATTTGATAGAATAAATAATATTTTATATTATTTTATTCTGTTGTTTGCAAATTGGGTATTATTAGTGTTCTAAAAGAAATGATTAGTATGCGTAAAAAATGTATAGAGAAAGATATTTTTTAATAGAAGTAATTACTTGATTTAAAAGGAAATATTTATTTTGTTAATATGATTGAAGAAAATATATTGAGATGTATATATATATCCATGAGTATTTTCAATCAGTATTTACCTTGTTTTATTTAAGTGTGTAATTTAGCTTTGCATGAAGAGTTTAAAAGGTAAGTTTTGAATGTATGGTCAAAATTGATAAGAAAAAAGATATTTAAATATATTGAAGAATTATAGAAATATTTATATTTAAATGTTTGTTTTAATTAATGAGATTTAATTAGAAACAATATGAATGCGTGGTCAAATAGATAAGCCAAAAGATACTTTTTTATACATTGATGAAATTGCATGTTTTTAAATGGATAGAGAAACAATATGTTATTATATTAAAGTGATTGAATGTTTTAAATAGAAAAATGAATGAGATGTAAGATTTGGTTAGGAAATGGAAAGAGTTTACTTGCATAGATTTGTGTCGATTTAAAAGTAAATTAAGAAGTTGTTTTATTGATGAGGCAATCAATTATGTTATTTATTAATTTCTATTTAGATTAATTAAATCATTGTGATTGGATTATGAAAGAAATATGGATTTAGTATATTCAAAAGTAGTATCTTCCTCATGATTATCTTAAAGGATTTAATTCTCTGTATTCAGTAAAGGGAAGTAAGTTTAATTATTTTAGATTTTCAATAATGAAAAGGGAAATAGGGGTTATGATTATTTTAGATGATCTAGTTATCGTGTCTTTGACTTTGTCAACACTACCTATTGAATGAATATGGATTTAGGAAATCCAAATATTAGTTTTGATTGATGACTTGAATGCTTTTGTTGCTATATCATCAAGTTGCATTGTTGGTTTTGGGATTTAGTGTTAGTCCTAAATTATAAGTCTTCCAGAAGAACTTAAAGGATAAGGGTTGTTGAATCTTTATGCCATCCAGTTGTTTTCCCTTGGGTAGTGCATGGCGTCTTTTCAGTTTTACCCGATTTTCACGAACAGGGATGTTTTCACCTCCTTGGTTTAGGAGCGGATTATGGAATCTGTGTCTCCTTGTATGAAGTGATCTTGTTATGTGGTTTCATCTTGTTGCCTCCTATGAAAGGAGTGGACTATGTGTTGTTGCCTCCAAGATGTTTGGAGTGAGATCTTTTGTACCTCCTGTGAAAGGAGTGGACTATGTGTTGTTGCCTCCAAGATATTTGGAGTGAGATCTTTTGTACCTCCTGTGAAAGGAGTGGACTATGTGATTGTTGCCTCCAAGATGTTTGGAGTGATTTTCTATTATTTGTATCCTCCTGGTGTTGGAGTGGTTATGATGTCTAGTTTGTATGGACTTGTGTTTCCCTTGGTGATTGGTTGTGAGTGCGTTGTCCATTAGAAGAGTGGCTTTTGATAGGGGCCAGAGCCCAAAGTGGTAAACCAGGTAACCTTCAGAAGTGAGTTAATCAAGTGATAATTAAATTAATGTACTTAGATGATTAAGATGTAGTTCACACTAATCAAGATAATTTATTCCTCACTCATAGACACAAGGGCTTGTTTAGACTTGGGATGAGTGAAAAGGCCTGGAATGGCAAGATCAACTATCTTGTTCTTACGAGAGGTAGTTGATTCCACATGAGTGAGTATGAGTGCCGGGATTCGGTTGAGGCCACTAGAATTACTTGTGCCAGAGCCTATGAAGAATGCCCAGAGGAGATCTCATGACAAACCTTGCGATGACACTTTATCTAGGACAACTGTTGTTAATTATTTTATGTGTATGGTTATTTGAACATAGTTGATCTACTTTATATCTTGAAGCAATGTGACCTATGTCAATGATGTTGGAGTTGTAGTTGAGTTGTACTTGATTCGTATTTGTATGGTGAATGAGTTGTACATGTTAATTCATTTGGTTGGTTATAACAGTATGAGTCAGTTTGAGTCTGCTTTGGTTAGAGGTAGTAGAATCTTTGTCCATATTACTTTGTTACTATCTCCTAGCATGGAGGGTGGGCCTTCGGGTACCACATTGGTAGGGTGGAACATGCACCAAAATCGTTGGGTCCTCATCTATCTTCAGTACTTGGTGGCGAGACATCCAGATGGACAGCTCGCGGTTCTTGTTGTAATTTCTTGCATTGTAATATTTCAGTTTGTATATGATACTTTATCACTCTTTTGTAAGAGGTGGAGTTATATAATTGTAATACATTTGTACTAGTGCCTCATTCTGGGAATGAGTGATGTAACTATTGGATTAAGTTAATGTTTATGAGATTGTATCTTGGTTGATTATCTTATTATGTTGTGTGGTATTCTTATGATGTATGAAGTTTATTTCATAAAGTTCATAAGGCTATGGTTTTATGTAATATGTATGTGTGGGTTTAAGTAATCCTAACCTTGTAGCTTTAGAGGTTGTTATTAATTAGTAAGTGAATGTGTATGTTAAATGCACTTTATAAAAAAAAAAATTGGTTCGCTTATGATGTTAATTACAACTTCTTTTAAGGTTACTTGGTGGGGCATTATAACCACCCCCTTTCTCAGGAGGTGACATAAGTCAAAACCCTCTCCAAACACTGGAGGTAACAAAAATAACACAGTCACTCCTTACAAGGAGGCACAAAGCATATAATCCACTCCTAACCCAAGGAGGCACATAACATCCCCATTCATGGAAACCGGGTAACAAATTGGATACAGTTAAATGCACTACTCAAGACAATCCAACGGTTGATTAACACAGTACGACAACCCACATAATTGCAAACCCATTTGGAATACTTATCATACTCTATACTCAAATTTTTTCAAACGATAACATAAATAGTTCACAATCAAGACGAGCAAGAAGATGAGAATTAAATTCTACTTTGGATTTACTAATCCATTTCTTCATTAACATTCAGTAATTCATTGCATTAATAAAACTAAATTAAATAACGTCTCTTTTAGACAAAGATGAAATTTAAATCAAATATCACATTCTCTAATTGCTTTCAATATTTATAAAATGACCATTCATTTCAACCATTCAGATAATAACAATTTAGAATAAACAACTGTTTCCTCTTTATAAACTAAATCATGAAAACAAAACAATCAATTAATTTTTCTATTAAACATATTACTTATAGCTCCATTAATTGCCTTTTCAAATATATTATTTTTAAAATAAAGTCCATAATTTAACTATGAGCACAACATTTAAATTTCTTCAATTATATTTAAATCATGCCATTAATTTAAAAAACCATTTTAATATATATATATATTTAATATGTATATATATAAATATAAAACCAATAAAATCATCTAATTATATATATAAAATAATATATAGATATATACACAATATAAATATATCCTCATAAGATATATGTATATTCACCTATGTATATATATTTAATTATACAATATTAATATTGTGAACCCCTAAACCTGCAAATGCATAAGAGCAACAAAACACGTTAGGTTGTTAGATCAAATGCATGTAAACAAGTATGAGAGATTCCCCATGAAATCCATCTATTCAAACTAAAATTAGGAAAAATGATGAACACAAACAAGAAATCAAACTAAATCCTAATTAAGCCAATAGATTAGTGATCCCATGGGGGAATTGGTGCCAATGAAGTGTTGCAATTGGCCCTTTCCCAATCCCTAAGTTGCAATGTAGATTGATTGAACAATGGTCAAATCTCCAAAGAGATTTGAGCATAACCTTGTTACAATTTATGAAAATAGTGAATGATTGAGTGAGATGGGAAAAATTAGCTCTCAATGTGAAGAGAGTAACTTTGCATGGGGATTATGGATGAAGATGGATTTGAATATAATAAGTTTACTCAAATTGTGGATGTTAGAATGAGAGGAAGAGTCTCTCATTTATAGATTTCCAAAATGGAAGAGATAGTGGAAATAAGCAATGTGGGCTTATTCAACATCCAATGGCCAAGTGTCACTTGTCAAGATGTGAATGGTTGAGGAATGAGCACATTTTGGTCAATGTGCCAAAAAGGGGGAGATTTGAAATTTGAATTTGAAAGTTGGGGGGAGAGAAGAGTGGAGTTAATGTCACTTGACTCAATGCACAAAGAGATGTAAGAGGAGTGAATGCCTTGTTGGAAGTACTCATCCACTTGCATTTTTGAATTCAAATTTGAGGGTTATATTCCCTTTTTATGTCATGTTGAGAGAAAATAGGAAATTAAATAAATCAAAGTAATTGATTGATTGTGCAAGTTGCATTCTCTAGAGGATTTTAGTGATAGGGATTAACTTAATCAAAGATTTGATTAATTTAATGAGGAATTTAGGAGATGTGACAATTTAGACTTAAATTGATTTAAATCAAATTGAGAGGAAATGATTAATTAAATAAATGATTTTGATTTATTTAACTAAGGAGGAATATGTTAGATTAAATTAAATAGTGTTTTAATTTATTCAATTTAATAAGAGGACTTTAGAGATTTAATTTAAATAAAAATGAATTATTTAAATGAACAGAGAAAGATGATTAATTAAATTAAATTGATTAATTTAATCACTGGAGGAGGAATACCTAATTAAATAAATAATGATTTAATTAATTAAGGGATGAAAGGTGTTGATAAGCTGAGAGTATGATTCAATATGAAACGATGTTAGTAGGATCAAAATCAGGTGCATGTATATTTTATGTGTCTACAAATATATATTAATATCTTAATATTATATAAATATAATATTAAACATTAATATATATATTTTATTATTTTATATATATTAATATTTAAATATTATAAAAATATAATATTTAAATATTTAAATATATTTTATTTATTTATTTCTTTTAAAAAAACCAAGTTGTTTGCCTCGAGCCGCATGCCAACCTTTAGGGTTGAGCCACACGGATCTCGAGCCACATACGTAGAGATGGGTGGGCTGCTTGAGCGCCAGCCACAGATGTAGCAGGGGTGGCGGTGGCGGCTGTGTGCACAACCAACCGCCACTGTTGGTGGCGTTGTGCAATGCACAACCACCCACCAACAGTGGTGGCAACGACTGTGAACACAACGGCCGTGGAGGTCTGTGGGGGTCACGCTAGGTGCGGTTCCCCCCAATTTTTTTTTAATTTTTATTTATAAAAAAAAAAACGTGAATACAATTTCGACTGCAGATTTTTCAAAATTCGTCGAGTATTTTCAACTGGTATTTTCAATTCCAACATTTAGAAAAACATATGTATGTATGTATATTTATTTATATGTATATATATATATATATATATATATATATATATATATATATATATATATATATATATATATATATATATATATATATATATATATATATATATATATACATATATACACATATTCATGTATATATTCATTTTTACAAATTTAACCAAACCAAAGATTTAATTGAGCAAATAATTTTGGAACTAATTGTTTACAATCATATTTCAATTTTTTTTTTTTTTTGAAGTTTATTTCTAAAGAGGGGTTTTACAAATCAAACTCAGATTCAACATGGGTTTACTATTTTTGCAAAACAATTGAGTTCAAATATTCCAAACAACAACATCTAATTTGAGAAATCTTTTAAAAATGAAATTAATTTAATTGAAGAAAACCTGGTTCTTCCAAGAAGCTTGAATGGTTAGCAATGGTGTTTTGAATTCCTTCAGATATTCCAGTCCCTCCAAACAAATCAGCAGAGTTTCTTCACAGTTTCAATCCCAAAACGCACAAAACAACAAAATCTCCTTCCCTTCTCTATTTTCAATTTTTCATTCTCCCCCAAAATTGTATGCAAAATATCAAAAAATAGCCCAAAAAGAAAAATATCTCTTTCAACCACCATAATCAATTTTCAAAAACAAAACAAAAAATATCCCAATTTTTCAATTGCAATTTTCTAATTTTCAAAAAAAAGAAATATAAAACCTTTTTCAAAATATCTCATTTAACCTTTTCAATTTTCTATTTTCACACAAAATATCCATAAATTTCAAAATGCATATCTCAATTTAATTTAACATAATTAATTTAATTAATCAAAAAATAATTCTTACCCAAGATTAAATTATAATATCAATTAAATTAGATTAACTAATAAATCAAATAACATTTCTAACGTTATAACTAGATTAATTTAATCAACAACTTAAATACATAATGCAATTAATTACCATTTTCTAACTTGCAATTTAAATAAAACTAGGCAAATAGCACAATGTTAACACAACTGAACCAGACTAAAACTTGATGATACACTATGACTAGGGTGATGACTTGGCACAAAAAACTTAGCTATTATCTCTCAATCGAATACCGTTGGGCAATGGACACACTCAAACCTGTGAAACTAGGTGGAGTCAATGTCCTGTACCTGTCAACTTGCAAACCAAGAGTATATCCATATTCATATATATGTCATAATTAAAACACACCGTGAAGAGAAAATCATGGAATCATAGGGAACTCGCAAGCGAGTGATGCAATACCGTCCCCTTCATCAATACAGTGTAACTAACTGACAAATCTAACATAATAATTAATCCAAAGCATAAAACATCATTAATTCAAATATCTACTAAGCTAATCCAAACATGCCATAATGATAACATTTGAACAAAGTATCATCGCATCAAAATACATCACCAAATAACGATAAAGATAGTGATCAAACAATAACCGAGTACCAAAGTCAAAGTACTAACATAAAATAAAGCATAAGAAAATAGAACACTGTCCGATCAATAGAGAAAAATGGAGGCGTATTACAAAAACATTGTGGATTTCCAATCCCTAATCATAAGTTTTCATAAATTGACTTGTCAAACCTTTTGTGTTTTTCTTGGATGATCTTTATCTGATTTAATGATTTGAAAACACAACAAGCAATTATAAAAGAATTGTTTTTAAGTCCTAGAATATAAACAACAAGTGTATGTTTAAGAATCAAACATGATCCTTCTTGATTTCCACTGGTTTTTGACAAAGAGTACACTTCAAGAAAACTCACTCTTAAGGTGAAAAAGGTCATCATTATACTCAACAACCCACATCTTAAAATTGTGTCAACTCACACAGCCATGTCACCCCCTAGAGGGCGCCTGTGTTTTTGTCTTTTCCAGGCACGTACTCAAAGTTAGATTTATGGATCCCTTGAGCAAATGGTCCTTGAAAATTATATGGTGAGTGTCTTAGGGTAGATTCTTCCTTTCCCTTGCATTGCAAGTAATACAATGTCTAGTTACTGACTCAGTTGGATTCTACACTATGGTTCATAGATAGGGTTTTCGTGCGGTGCAAAAAATGATAGACTCCCTCAGGAGACCTCCCAATCTTTAGAACAAATATTTTGGGGATGGTTATCTTGCACACTACCGTCGAGTTGGACTTTCATCAACAACTCACTTTTGATTATAGTGGGTTGGAATCCTTGGCGTTAGGTGTTCTCACTTAGGTCGTTCCCGTAGGGTGAGTAATTTTTCTCACTATGATAGGCCTTCTAAAAGATTTAAAAAAGCGTAAATTGCATGAAAATAATGGATGAGTCTGATCTTTGTATCACCAAGTTAAGGGGAGAGCATAAGCCTATCACCACACAATCACAATAAACAATATTAAGTTTTAAAGCCCAAATGATAGTTTTCTATTCTATGTGAAGATATTGCTTTGCAAAAGACATGATGTTCATTTTAACCGAGATAGCAATGTATGATGACTACCCTAGGATTGGTGTATTTTAATCCAATTGACTACCCTAGGATTGATATATTTTAATCCAAATGGCTACCTTAGGATTGGTTCATTTTAATCCAAATCCAAAAACTAAAGAGTTTCTAATGTTCTTTTTAACCAACTTTGACAAAGCTTGTGTAGATGGTTAATTTTAAGCCCAAAGTAATGCTAGTTGGTCCTAAAGTATGAATAAAAAATAACAGATGATGGATTATTTTCCTATGAGTGTTTGAAAACACTATTACAATGGATATCAAATGTTTTTTTTTCCTTCACTTCAATGCTCCATGTTCCTCTTAAAACCTGCAATAAATGCTTCAAACTGTTAGATGAGATCAATAAATAAGAAGATATAAGGGTTAGATGAATGATTAAGCATAAAAACCCTAAAAATTAGACCAAGTTACAATTTGATTTGACTTTAAATGTAAATTTGAAATTTTTAACTCTAAAAAAGGTGAGAAATACTTACACCATTGCATAGATTATGAAATTCTACCCTATTTAAAAAAAAAAAAGTTTCGAAAAAGACCTCCATATGACCAATATATGGCCATTTTAAGATTGAATGTCAAAGCGCTAAAACAGATTGCATAAGTGCTAAAACAAATTGCAGAAGCACTGAAAGATAGTGCAGAAGCACTAAAAGATAGTGCAAAAGTGTTAAAAGATAGTACAAAAATGCTAATTTTTTTGGTGGAAGCGCTAAAACTTTTGGTGGAAGCGTTGCAGAATCTCTCGGTCACACTAAAATAAACACACATGTATCTTGTATGAACACTTTTATAGAAAAAATATTAAAATATGGGGTTAGGGCCCCAAGGTGGGCACCAAATTGTAAGTGTCGAATAAGTAAATAAGTAAAACAACTAAAAACACTTTTTAATGAAACATTATATCAAGATTTAACAACAATTAACTAATTTAAAGCACATAAAACTTGAAAGCGTCTCATTGTTTCCTATCTCCACAGATTTATTAAATCACAAAGGGCTCTCAGATTTGGTAAGCACTGTGACTATTAAAATGGCAATCTAGAGAATGGAATGATGTTAAATGAAATGCTGTGATGATTGATAATGATTTCTAAATGATATTGATGCTATTGTAATCTATGCTGACATGAAAATTGATGGATGAAAGCTACAGTAAAACTATGATACATCCATGATATTGATTCTAAAATGCTTATGATTTCTATTCCTAAATGATTTTCTATTGCTATGATTGCTACATGCTTGATTTATTTTCCTGCATAGTAAGTTTACACAAAGATGAGAGATTCTGGATCTTTTTCCTGTTGAAGAAGGCTGTATTTATAGATTCACGACAACACATTTACAAAGGGACAGCACAACAAAGGCTTGGATTTGATCTAGAGGATTGAATGGTGAGATATGAAGAAATTGAGAAGATTATGGGAATGGTTCCTCCCCATGAAAACATTCAACCAGATGATAGGAAGAATTGATGGAAGAGGATGATGGAGTTGCTTGCAAATTTGTTTCCAATTTGTCTCCAAAATTGCCTTTGAAGATTGAGTCAATTAATTTAGTCATAAATTAGACATATAATATCTAATTTGATAGGTGAGTGAATAGAGAAAATTCTCCTTTATGCCTTTACTTGAATATTTTGGTTTATTCAAATTAGTAAAAAGGGGATAAATAATTTATTAAAACAAACTATAGAATTTGTTTATTAAATAAATATAAAAGGGACATGATAATTAAACAACAAAGTATTTAACCTTGTTTAATTAATTAAGTTTGAATGATGTGATAATTCAATAATACAAACTATTGAAGTTGTATATTTAATTAAAATTGAAGAATAAAATAATTAGAATGTGAATTATATAAATGAATATTTCTATTTATTTAATAGTAGATGAATTTAATTATGATAATTAAATAAAAAAGTGAAATTCATTTATTTAATTAAGATGAAAATAATAGAATAAAGATTGAAGAATTTAAGATGAACTATATAAATAAATATTTTTATTTATTTAATAGTAGATGAAATTAAAGGTAATTAATGAAATAAATCATATTTAATTAATTATATTCGCCATACCATTTTTAGGTGTATACATATGCTACTTTTTATCTCTTTCCAAATAAAATAGTTTGTCCAAAACTTACAAAAATCAACAATTATTACATAGATTTATACTTTTTAGTCTAAAAATACACATCTGAGTATCTTGTAGCACTTCTAATTTTTGATATTTTCTCTATGTATCTTCCAGGACTAATTACACTTTTGATTATACTATCATGGATTTGTTATATATAAAATTGCACTTTTTGGACATACTATTGCACTTTTGATACATATAATTACACATCTAATCTATTCTTTAGCACATCCGAGCTATCATTTGGTACTTTTGATTCACATAATTGTGTATTTGATCTATAAATTGGTGCTTTTATCCAATCCATCCTTGTAATATTGATATGATAAACTTTGTATTTTCTTGATAGAGCTTCACTTCTGAGACATACTTTGCCACATATGAGACATACTTTTCCACTTTTGAGACATAGTTTATTGATTATAAGATATACAATTGTGATTTTGATAAATACAATGGCACTTTTGACCTATTTCTAAGTTTCTAGAATTCTCCAAAAGTAATATTTTAGACCCTTTTGACCAAGTAGACTTGAGACATAGGAACTATAACACATCTGAGCTAAATTTACCATTCATCATCCACCAAAAAATTATAATTCATATCCATCCCATATGATACATTTTTGAACTTTCATGTTACTATCCTAGGCCTAGACAAATAAATCCTTCTCATCATAATCAATCATCCAAATATCCAACAACCGAAATAGTCAAAATTTGGTCTAGATCTTCCATCACTTATCATCAACTTAACTCTTTAACTCATTAGTCTAGTACAAGTGAAAACCATCCAAATATCAACATTTATCACCATATGAAGATCTAGATTAACTTTTAATTATTGAGGTTCTATCCTACATCAAACAAAATAAAAAATACATAATCATCCAAAATCAACACATCCTTTGTCTAAATCTACAAACATATGTTTTGAAGAGTTCATTAGAAATAACACATCCATATCAAACACCCAATTTTCATCTTACATTATCATCTCAAAAGGTCTTCAAATGTGTATGGCTACAACAAGGTATCAATATAATAAATTCATGGATTCCAATCAAATTGAGTCAATCATTACCACAACCATGGTTGATACATAAATTGAATTTGGCATGCCTCCTCGATTGTTCAACCCAAATGAGTATCAAAAACCATGACCTTCCTTATCAAATATTATGATAGAATACATCACACATGAGTGTACCAAATTTACACAAGAATTTTTTTTAGAGTTGAAACAAGACCCAGACATAATAAAGGTAATCAATGGATTTCTTTCTATGGACCCAAACAAATATTTTCTTAAACTACAACAAAAATGTGCTAAAATACCTTCATATTTTGACATTACCACACTTAGGGAAAAAAACCTTACAAATATCATGTGTCATCACCCCCATATAATGAAATAATTCCCATATCTCAATCTATCAATGCATCTATTCCTCAAGCTCCCATGCCAAGCATGTCAAGTAAACTATATACTTCCCATTAACACATATTCCATAATATTTTCCAAACAATATGTCAATCCACTCTATCAAAGTCCTTTTACATCTAATCACATGACCATATCTCTTCATAATCACCAAATTTCTTCATCGATACCCCATAACACCAATATTCCCTTTCCTTCACAACCCATCACATCCAACATTCATACAAATAACCTACGTGTTTCACAACCCATCACATCTAATTCTCATATAAATATTCCATACACTTCACAAACATCTAACACATCCACAAACACATACAACCCAAATCATTCCAACCAATTTTCTACACTTAACATTCTAAACCATTCACAAATTTCCTCATTCAACATCCCAAATCACTCTTTGACATCTAACATACCTATAAATACAAAAATTCTGAATCCATCACAATTATTCTCAATCCATTCCATTTACCATCCCCATAAATACACATATAGCTCAAACCCATAATTTCTCATAAAATTCATTAAATATCTCACAACAACAAACCATTCCACAAAATCAAAATCTTTCATTTAATTCATCAACTATCTTGCAACATCAAACATATATTTCCTCAAATACACCACCAATTGACACAAAAAATGACTTGGCATCACAAATGAAAAACTTGCATAAGAATATAATTAACATGGAACTTGGAAATAGAAAGACAAATTGCACATTTGAGGATATATGTACTTATCCATTTGATCAAACAATACCCATGGTTCCCTTCCCCCAAAAATTTGAAAAGCCAAAATTTGACAAGTATAAGGGAAGAGGTAATCCATAAGAACATATACAAGAATTCTACATAGCTTTCATAGAGGTATATTATAATGAAACATATTTGATGTGCCTCTTTCCTTGAAGTTTGGAAGTACAAGCAATATAATGGTTCTCTTATTTACAACATGGTATTAATACATTCTATAAAATATCCAAATAATTCATCAGTACCTTCTCTTACAACATTGAAAACTATAAAGGTTCAAGCACAAGATCTCATAGTTGGTACCTCTTTAATTTCATCAAGGAGGACTAGGAGAAGCTTTCTATGTAGTTTGGTGCTCTTTTCATTTATTTTTATGCTTAAAAAACTTTGATCTACTAATGGTAGTTGTATGTTTGTTGTCTCTAGCTAGAAGCCTTTGACCCTTTATTTTTTGTTGAAATTTATGCCCTATTAGGTATTTTATGTTTGGGCCTAACATTATGTAAATGTTTCTTATTTTATCAAAAACATTGAACACGAGATATCTATGAATCATTTATGCAACACCCAAAATGAAGAATCATTTTCTTCTTTCCTACAATGCTAGAGGAATATGGCAAGCAAATTCCTATGGCTCATACCAAAAAACAACTCATAATAATTTTTGTCCAAAATATTAATCAAGAAATGAGTTTCCTCCTACATGTGCAATTTAATAACACATTTGATGAGATCATGGAGGAAGGAATCACTATTAAAAAATATCTGATTACTTGTGAAAATTTACAAAGAAAGAAAAGACCATGCCTCACACTCAAATAATAAACCTCACCTATGGGCCAAGAATTAGAAATCTACTAATTATGGTGTAGTGTATTCTAAATTTATACAAAATGTACAACCACCACCTAACACATAGAAAAATAATGAAGACATAAAACTCCAAAGGGCAGAACCAAAATAAAAAAATAATCCTAGATGAAAATACACTCCCCTAAGAGAGAAAATTGAAGTCATATTGAAAAAATAATCCAAACAAATCTCATTAAGCTTCAAGAGATAATAAAGTATGATGAACCATAATTCAAACCCTCATAGTACAATCAAAACAATTATTGTGAGTACCATAAAATAAAAGATCACAAGACAACTAACTACATGAAATTGAAAAACACTATCCAAGATCTTATTGATCAAGGGGATGCAAACATTAAGGACCATAATGTAACTTCTACAAGGATACAATACCAAACCATGGAATAAAAATGACTCTAGTAAAGGAAAGAGTTATAATAATGTTAAATATTAATATGATTCCATAGTCTAACATATTAAATAAAATGATAGTCAAATTTCCATTAGCACCTTCTCAAAGAAGACTTCTAAATGTGTGGTTACTACACTATGTGGCAACATCACTCTCCAAGGAGCTCCAAAATCACCCCATTTACCATTTGAGTACAATCTTATAGAAAATATAAGGAAAATGCCAACCTAAATTTCCATTTTATAACTCCTCCACATATCTCTCGCACAGAAGGAAGCTCATGAAATAGAACTTTAGACATCATATGTACCTACCAACATAGATATTGAACAATTTCAAGCCATGGTAGGACACCTCACATAAAATATCATCTTGTATTCATAGAAAATCTTGTATTCATAGAAAAGGACCTTCCTACCAGTTTATACCATAACCAAGTATTATATCTAGAAGTCTAGGTTCACAAGCACAAAATCAAATTATTTTGGATAGATGGTGGGGTAGGATTAAATAATTGTACCATAAAAATAGTAAAAAATAAAGGATATTCTAATGGGGTCATAGAAAAATAAAAGAGAATTATAATAAGATAAAACAATGATGTTGAGTGTGAATTTGAAGAGATAGTCAAGCTACCTATTCAAGTCGGTACTGCAATCACATAAACTACCTATCAATTATTGGACCTTGATCTCCCCTACAATATTATCCTAGGCTACCCATGAATACATGACTTCTAGGCCATGCCATCCACTCATCACCATTGCATAAATTTTTCCTATAATGAAACCAAGTTAACCATTTATCGAGACCTCACCCTTTCTTGTATTTCCAAAATATAGTGGAAAAAACCAAAAAATCCACCAAGTACCCAATAATGACATCACCTCATCATCATCTAATACCGGCCCATCCAAATTGTCCTCATACACTAGTACACATGATTTTATTCCTAAAATCAAGGTCCAAATACATGACAAGAGTTGTGGATAATATGGTCTAGAAGATTCCTTCTATGTAGGAGAATTTATGTATTCTCCTAAGGAATAGATATGATGACTTCAACCATCAATTATGAATCCACTATATTATCAAAGTGGCAAGAGATTAAAAATGATGTCATGGTAGAACATATTTCCAAGTGGTTATACTATGAAATTAAAGAAAAACCTGCCCAACTATTTGAATAATATGCTAAAGGTTTTTTGATTATCAATAAAATGGGATCTATAGGCCAAGATAGCCTAGGAATTCATCAACAAGAAATAAGAGAACCTATAATTCTAAAAAAGATAGAAATTACAAGTGATTGGGCATGGGTCACTAAGTAATGTGACCCGAGACATTGAGTGTGTTCTTAGGAAGGTGGTTGAAGTTATTCCCATGGTAGAAACCTCTAATGATGATAAAATTGATGAATATTTTATTAAATGAACAAGACAACTGAGAGGGGGGTGAATAAATTGTACCAAATCAAAACATCAAAACCCTCAACAGTAATAAGGTTCACATGCATGCATTAAACCCTTAATCTATTATAATGTTCAAGAATGAAAAGTAGATAATTGAAACTAAAATAACCAACACCATACACAAGAGAACACTAGATTTACATGGAAAACCCAATGAGGGAAAATACATGGAAAGGATTAGCTTACAATATAAGTAATTGCAATAGAGAATCCACCAAAGAAAAAATTCATCGCAAAAGAGAATCCACCACACTAGCTCCAACACCTTCATAGTCTTGTTTGAATGATTGCGAACACCTTTAGTTCACTACATTCAGAAGTGCAACATTTTGAAGTTTGCACTTCTCTGCTCAAAATCCCACTCTAATCTTCAAAAATTTGCATCACTTGCATCACACACATCCATCCTTTCTATTTTGACAACCTTCAACATATCAACTCATACTTATACCATCCTCAACCTTGAAAACTTTCTCCAAGGTCGACAATACATACTTCACACTTTGTAATTTAAAATTAGGTTGACACTAAACATTCTTGTGGTGGATAAGAATGAAAGTGGACCAAAACAATATTTAACTAGGACCCAAATTAAATCTCATATGCCACGCTACGCCTTCATTAACACTTGAACATCTTCGAATGTAGTGTAAACACCAGGTCGATTGTTGCCCATGAAAAGACATTAAAATTTGAATTACACACTTCCTTTGATTAATTCAAAACTCCCAGATAAAAAACTTCACCTAAACGTGATAAAACATAACACCTCTATAAACTAGAATACCTTTGCAACACCCAGTTTCCTTATTTTATCAATTTTCTCAGTATCCTCGACATCTAAACCATAAATAGAAGCTTATCAAAGAAATGATATCTTCTCAACCACTACACTACTATCATCAATGACAACACAGGCTTGTTGAGATCAATGGAAACATCTTCATAATTTCAACAATCTCCCCCTTTGCCATTGATGGCAACACAAGATGTGAAAAACCATCGAATACACAATAGCTCTGAAGATACTTATTTCATTTTCTCTTTTCTCCCCATTTCACAACTATCTCATTATACTTTCTCTTTTCCATGATTTTATGTCACTTTCTCTCCCCATGTGTAGATAGAATTTTTCACATGATTCTTTCTCTCCCCCTTTGACATCAATTGCAAAGGATAAGGTATTTTGTATTGTTCTCCCCCTTTGACATAGAACCAATATACTTACAATTGTTCTAAATACTCCCCCTTATGAGTACACCAATCAACTCAACAACCTCTGCATCATAACAACGTAAAATTCATACTACAACAATGTTACTACCTCTTCCCCTTGAGAGGTAGCCACCAAAATTAGTCCAGACAAGGAATTAATCCATAGATCCACTGGACTGATGCATCTCCATCAATATCTAGTTCAATGAAGGAGGGGAAATAACCCCTAACTTCTCCCAAAGATACTCGAAATTATCCTTAGAAAAAACCTTAGTGAATATTCCAACAATTTGATCCTTTTTAGGTACATATTCAAGCTTCACCTCTTTATCCACAACTTTCTCTCTCAAAAAGTGACACCTAATTGATATATGATTTTTCCTTGAATGCATCACTAGATTCTTTGAAATGTTAATTCTACTTGTGTTATCAAAAAATATAGAAATAGGCTCATCATACACAACTTTGATATCCTTCAATGTCTATCTCATCCATAATACTTGTGTGCAGAAAGATGTAATATACTCAACCTTTGCAGTAGATAAAGAAACAAAATATTGTTTCTTGCTTAGCCATGCCACCAATCTACATCCAAGAAAGAATGCACCACCACTTGTACTTTTCTTGTCATCAACACATCTAGCCCAATCTACATATGTGTATGCACTTAATGTGAAATGAGTATCCTTAGGATACCATAAGCCTTAATCCAAAGCACCTTTTAAATATCTGAATATCCTCTTTACTATGGAAACCTGTGACTCTTTAGGATCTTTTTGAAATCTAGCCACAAGACAATCTACATACATGATATCTGGTCTAGTAGCAGTTAAATATAGTAGTTCACCAACCATAGATCTGTACTTTCTTTGATTAGCCTTAGGGAATTCATCATCCTTGCTCAATTTTCAACTACTAACCATAGGAGTGTATACTAGTTTGGAGTCATCCATTCAAAACTTCTTCAACATCTCTTTAAAATATTTTGATTGTGAAATGAATATGCCTTTATCTGTCTAACTAATTTGTAGCCTATGGAAAAAATTTATCTCCCCAAGCATAGACATCTTAGAATATTTTTGCATCTCTTTTGCAAATTTCTTACACATAGCTTCATTGCCTCCAAAGATAATGTCATCCACATACACAAACACTATCAAGATCCTATCTTCCTCAATTTTAAAGTAAAGATTACTATCTGTGATACCCTTTCGAAATCCTTGTTGTATCAAATATCTATCCAATCTTACACACCAAGCTCTAGGAGCTTGCTTTAATCCATATAATACCTTTTAAATCTACAAACCATGTTTGGTTTATACAACTGAAATCATTTTGGTTGTTCCATGTAAACTTCTTCTAATTCACCATTCAGGAAAGTAGACTTAACATCCATCTAATAAAATTTAAAGTCCTTGTATGCTAAAAATTCCAAAAGTATTTTTCATTGCTTCCATTCTAGCCACTGGGGAAAATATTTATTCAAAGTCTATTCCCTCTACTTTTGAGTAACCCTTACAAACAAGCCTTTCTTTATTTATAACCACTTCTCCATTGTCATTCAACCTGTTTTTGAATACCCACTTAGTTCCAATTATGTTCTTATTTTTAGGTCTAACAACCAATTCCAAAGTCTAATTTTTCTCAATTCGTTCCAACTCTTCTTCCATTTCCTTCATCTAATATTCATCTTTGCATGCCTCACTCACTATTTTTGGTTCAATTTTGAAAAATAAACAAAGATTTACCTTAGCTTCAACAACTCTTCTTCTTATTAATACACCTTTTTTTTATCTCCAATAATTTATTCTTCAAAATGATTCTTTTGTACATACTTGGGGGTCTTAGGGGTCTTTCTAAAGATTCTCCCTCTTCATTTTGCATTTATTTTTCCTTAGATTTTTCTTCTTCTTCTTCTCCACAAGTAGGTTCATCTAACACATATCCATCTATAGCAATTGAGTTCTATAAATCTTCATCAACCTTGACATTTTCACTTTCAACAATCTTTCTAAGCCTTTTGTTGTAACATCTATAAGATTTTATTTTATTAGAATATCCAGGGAAGATACCTTCATCAAACCTTGCATCAAACTTTCCAAAGTTTTCTTCATCTCTTTTGATATAACATTTTCTTCTAAATACTCTAAAGTACTTGACATTTGGAATCCTTCTATACCACAACTCATAGGAAGTCTTTGTGCTGTTAGATTTGGCTTGAAATCTATTAAGTATGTAAATAGTAGTATGAATTGCTTCTCTTTATTAGACTTATGGTAATTTATCTTCTTTCATCATAGTCCTTACAACTTCTTGAATAGTTCTATTTTTTTTTCAACAACTCCATTATGCCGAGGAGTTCTAGGGGTAGACAAGTGCCTCTTTATTCTATGATCTTCACAAAACATGTTAAAATCATTGGAGGTGAATTCTCCATCTTTTTCAATCCTCAAACATTTGATGTTCAAATCTATTTCATTCTCAACCATAGCTTTAAAGGCTTTAAATTTATCTAGAGCTTCAAATTTTTCTCTAAGAAAAGTAACCCATGTCATTCTAGAATAATCATCAATCAAAAGCATGAAATACCTATCACCTTGAAGACTTATCACCCTTGTAGGGTCACAAAGATTTGTATGTACTAATTCTAGTAGTCTAGTAGCATATTTCTCTTTTCCTTTGAAACTACTCCTTATTTGTTTTCTAAATTGACAATCTTTGCAAACGACATTGATAGACTTTGTGATTCTTGGTAGGTCTCTTACTGTATGAACTGAACTGATTCTAACCATATTGTCCAAATTCATGTGACACATCCTCCAGTTCCATAACCAATTGTCATTAATCAGATTCATGAAACAATGACCATCAACACCCTTGAGTTGATAGTTATTTCCATCTATCCTTTTACCAAAAACAATCATAGTTCCAGATCCTTTTCTAATCTTACAAATTTCATCCTTAAACATAAGATTATATCATTTGCTACACATTTTTCCAACACTCAAAAGATTATTCCTTAAGCCTTTAACATAGTAAACATCTTTAGTATTATTCTTTCCATCAAAATTGATTGAACCTATTCCACAAATATTAGCTCTTGAATCATCTCCAAATTTAACCAATCCTCCATCATACTTTTCAAGTTAAAAAAAAATACTTTTGTCTCCGGTCATGTGATTAGAGCAGCCACTATCAACAACCGAATAGTTCTTATCATGTCTAGCATGAAAAGAAGATACCAAAGTACTTTAAATATTATCCTTCTTTTCTAGAACACTTCACATAGCTTTTAGAGTTCGCAAAAGTAGATTCATCCTTTCTAGCCAAGAGCAAGCATTCATAATCATCTCCATAATCAGATTCATTATAAAAAACACTAGCATCTTCTCTGACATAATAACTTATTTAATCATCTTTCCTTTGTTCTCCTTACTTTTATTGTTTCAAACTCTATTTGGACATCTTGAAGCATAATGACCTATATTTCCATAGCTAAAACATTTGAAAGGTAGTTTACCTTTGTACTTATCGATGCCCTTTTTCATCTTTCTTACAAAGTTATCTTCCACATCATCAAAATCTTCTTCATCTGAATCTTCAACCATTTTTTATTTTCCAACCTTGAAAGTAGTCTCCACTTTTGCACCATTTTTCAAACCATGTTTTCTCATTTCAAATGAAGTTAGTGTACCAAGCAACTGATCTCTAGAGTAAGTATTAAAATTTGTAACTTCCTCAATAGAAGATATATTTTCACTATAAGAATCAGGAAGAGATTCAAGAAATTTCTTTACCACTCTTGGTTCTTTGACTTGTGCACCAAGACCTCTCATCACACTTACTATCTCATCAACTCTCTTGATGTAGGAGCATTCGAGTCCATGGAAAATCCTACATCACCCAAAAATATTTTCTTTTTATTTTCTCATGTTTGGTGTGTTGTGGTGGTTTGTGGTGTCTTTCTATATCTTGTGAGCTCCTTGATTTGTTTGGTGAAGGTTTCGTGAGCATATCTTTCATAGGGGTCCATGGGGTACCATTCCAAGCTTGCATGTCACTTTTCATGCAAAACAAAGAACTTTGATTTTTTGCATGTCGACACTCAGGTTTTAATGCCTTATTGAAGGTATATTTATTACATTTTGAAATGGTCTATTATGGAAGAAATTCCACACCAAAAATGGGCCTTTGTGGGGGAGTAGAAATGGGGAATCTAGCTGCCCCATTTTCAGATTTTTCAAAAACATTAAAAACAATAGTAATGGGGGAATGTGGGGTTAAGGAAGGCTGAAAAAAAGCTTGCAATGATGCTACATGGGAGGGAGGATGAAAAATAAATAATCTTTAGAAAAATTTGAATTGATGGGCAGCTCCTTGGTGTATTATTGGGGTGACATAAAAACAAAAAAAGAGAGATGTTACATGAGAGTGGATAATTGTTGGGAAAACTCTTTGAAAATGAGAAATCTAATGTGTAGCAAATAATTGGTTTTGTTTATTTTGGGAGAAGTTGGAGTGAGTGGGCAACAAGGGGAAATTAGGTAGTGGCTTACAAAAATACAACAAAAAGATAACAAGGAAGAATGGAGAGTTGTATGAAGAAGAGGAGTGGCTCTAAACCATAGTTACTTGTTGCAGGTAAATGGAGGAATGGCAGTAGGAGTTTGGGGAAGTGAAAAGAGAAGCTACAATGAGAGTAGGTGGGGCAGATTTGAAGTCAAGATGCATTGAGAAATTTTTGTAATTGATTTAATGATATAGATATTTGAATTTGTTCGCATTTTTTTTGGTATTGTGATTGTTATTTGTTGCAACATATATATGGTGTATTATGTTTATGTGAGCAATAATGTGCATTGCATCAAGTGGTATCAGAGAGAGTGATCTTGAGTGCATAAGTAGAGTGTTGAATGTGAGGAAGCTTATGCCAAGATCCGTGGGTGAGGATTGAAGTTGTTTGAAGCTCCATAGGTTGTTGTAGGTGTGTGGAGTCCTATAGTTGTGGAGAGCTGAGAAGACAATAGCTTCGCAAGAGAAGAGGTTAAGAGGATTTAAAGATGCCTCCAAGAAGGATAATACCTAGAAGAGTAGAGAAAATGCTAGACTTTTGCAATGAAATGAAAAATGAGCTAATAAATATAGATGCAAGTGTGGGAAAATATCTAGAGCTTGAAGATGCACATGCTGAAGATGAGGAAGTTGTAGACGATCCTGAGAGAGAAAGTGGGGAGCCAACAAATGAAGGAGAAGAAATATTTTTGAGAGCAATAGCCCAAATCAATAGAGGCCATAAAATGGAAGTCCCTAATTTTTAGACACATTGAATCCTAAGAATTTAATAGATTAGATTGGAGAGTTGGGGGACTATTTTGAGTTTGAAAACATTAGAGGCTCACAAAGGGTAAGGTTGGCACAAACAAAGCTTAAGGGACATGCTGCATTGTGGTGGAAAGAGTTGTAGAAAGAAAGAGTAGAGAATGGTGAGGTGAGAATAATATGATGGAGACAAATGGTTGCTAGATTGAAGGAAAAGTTTATTCTAAGAGATTATGAGTTGGAATTATTCAAAAAGCTTCAAAATTTAAAATAAGAAGAAATAAGTGTGAAGGAGTATACATAGGAATTTTACAATATGGTGATTAGATTAGGACATCATGAAATGGATAGAGGGAAGGTGGCTAGATATATAAATGGTCTCAGATTCAGTATCCAAGATGAGATGAGTATGTTGAAGATTTCTACTATTGAAGAGGCTTACAAGTATGCTCTAAAAGTAGAGGAAAAGGTAAATGGAAGGAAAAAAAATAATTCAAGAGGAAAGGGAAAGATACCAATGGAAAGAGGACAACCAAGTAGCCACAAAGGAAATATAAATTTTGAAGAAGAAACAAGTCCAAAATGGAACAAAGGAGCACGAGGAAAAGAGTATGAAAAACAAGAGGACATGGAAGAAGTAGCAGAGAGTTCTTGGGCAAGTGTTTCCAGTTTGGGGAAGTTGGACATAAAGCTTTTGAGTATACACAAATACACCATGAAACTAGTAAGAGAGGTGCAACAAGAAATCACATGATGCAAGAAGACAAGGAGAGTGCAGCATCACCAGAGGAGGTGGTAGAACTAGAGCATGGAGAATCCCTTATGTTCAAGAGAGTGTTGGTGAATCCAAGAAAAGAGGAGAATGGACCATCTGAGAGAATAAATCTCTTTCGTACCATATGCAAATCAGGAGGTAAGTGTTTTAAAGTTATTGTAGACAGTGGTAGTACAAATAAATTAGTTTTTGAGGAGATGGTAGAAAAAATAGTATTGAAGAGGATTCAGCATCCTAAACCCTATAAATTAAGTTGGTTGCAAGAAGATCCCGAGTTTGAGGTGAAAGAGAAATGCTTGGTAAATTTTCATATTGGTCCTTATAAAGATGAAGTTTTATGTGATGTTATGTCCATGAGTGCATGCCATGTTTTGCTAGGAAGGCCTTGGAAATTTTATAGAAAAGCTATTTATGATTGTAGAGAGAATTTTTACACCATTGTGAAAGATGGGAAGAAGTATACTTTAAGTTCATTGAGGGAGAAAGAGAAGGGGGTGCAAGGTAGTAGTCCTATGAATTGTTGTAGGTCAGAAAAACTAGAGGTAAAGGTTGCAACAGAGGTTGGAAATAGTTCGAAGAAGGCTCCTAATAGAGGTACAAGAGAGGTACATAAGAATAGTAGTGATATTAAGATGGAATAAAAAATATCATTAGTTGTAGACATGATGAAGTCTCATGAAAAATGTAAATCAGATTTACAGAAGAAGGTGGGCAGTAAAATCTTACAGTGTGCAGGTAGAAAACAACAAAAAGATAAAGAGAAGATGAAACAAGAGGGAGTTGCAGAAGTTTAGAATGAAGTGAAGAATGAGTGTTAGGAAACAAAGGACATATGGATCAAGAACAAGAATGGGATCACCATCCCAAGCTCATCCAAATTTTCATGAGTTTCAACTCATGGAACATTTCAACTTACTAAGTGTATTTGATGTAAGAGCATCTAGGTCCATGGGCGATCCTGCATCGCTCAAAAATATTTTCTTTTTATTTTCTCATTTTTGGTGTGTTATGGTGGTTTTTGGTGTCTCTCTATATCTTGTGAGCTCGTTGATTTGGTTGGTGATGGTTTCATAAGCATATCTTTCACAGGGGTCCATGGGGTACCATTCCAAGCTTGCATGGAAATTTTCATGCGAAACAAAGAACTTTGATTTCTTGCTTGTCAACACCCAGGTTTTAACACCTTATTGAAGGTAGATTTATTACATTTTGAAATAGTTTGTTATAGAAAAAAATCCACACCCAAAATGGGCCTTTTTTGGGGTGTAGAAATGGGGAATCTAGTCACCCCATTTTTAGATTTGTCAAAAACATTAAAAATAGTAGTAAAGGGGGGAATGTGGGGTAAAGAAAGGTTGAAAAAAAGACTGCAATGATGCTACATGGGAGCAAGGAATACAAAGAAATAATATTTATTAAAATTTTAATTGATGGGAAGCTCCTTGGTGTATTCTTGGGGTGACATAAAAATAAAAAAGAGAGATGCTACGTGAGAGTGGAGCATTGTTGGGAAAACTCTGTGAAAATGAGAAATCTAATGTGTAGAAAATAAATGGTTTTGTTTGTTTTAGGAGAAGTTGGAGTGAGTGGAAAGCAATGGGAAATTAGGTAGTGGCTTAAAAAAAATAACAGTAAGGTAACAAGGAAGAATGGAGAGTTGTGTGAAGAAGAGGAGCAACTCTAAAAAATAGTTACTTGTTGCAGGTAAATGGAGGAATGACACTAGGAGTTTGGGGTAGTGAAAAATAAAGCTACAAGGAGAGCATGTGGGGTAGATATGAAGTCAAGATGCAATGAGAAAGTTTTGTAATTGATTTAATGATATAAATATTTGAATTTATTTGCATTTTTTTGGGTATTCTAATTGTTATTTGTTGCAACATATATATGGTGTATTGTGTATTTGTGAGTAGTAGTGTGCATTGCATCATCTCTACATGTAGATTGTAATTGTTTCATTTTTAGAAATTCATAGGGTCTCAAATTGTGCCTTTAGATTCTACAACTTTTCTTGTTTAACCTTTTCATCTCCTTCATAAATGCTTTCTAGCTTATCCCAAACTTCTTTACCTATCTTAAGGTTCATAAATTTTACTAATTCAAAATTTGAAAGAATGTTCACAAGAATAAATATTTCCTTACCATTTATTTCATGTGCCTTGATCTCATCACTTATGCTCAGGCCATTCATAGGTGCAACATACTGATTATTTATTGTCTTTTCAATCTCATATCCAAAGGATGCCAAATATCCTTCCATCTTTGTCTTCCAAAATGCATAATTTGTACCATGAAACATAGGGAAATCTATCTTTTTCTCCATCCCAGATCTACCTCAAGCAGTTAAGTTTTTCTCTAAGGAACCTTGCTTTGATACCAATTATTAAAAAAAAAAGACAACTAAGAGGGGGGTGATAAATTTTACCAAATAAAAACATCAAAACCCTCAACAGTAATCAGATCCACATGCATTCATTAAACCCTTAATCTGTTATAATGTTTAAACATGAAAAAAAAAAACAAAAACTGAAACAACCAGCACCATACACAAGAGAACACTAGATTTACATAGAAAACCCAATGAGGGAAAAACCATGGCGAGGATTAGCTCATAATATAAGTAATTGCAAAATTAGTACAAGGGATCACTACTAGAATAGGACACACTGTCCAAAAAGCCTCATAGCCAGGGTTCATTGCCACAAAAATAAAAATAAGATAGATGATAAATATTACATAGATAAAAAATTCTCAATGCAATAGAGAATCCATCACAATATGTCCAACACCTTCGCAGTCTTGTTTGAATTATTGCAGACACCTTTAGCTCACAACATTCAAAATTCCAACACTTTGAAGTTCACACTACTTTGCTCAAACTTGTTCTCTACTCTTTGGCAATTCACATTACTTGTATCACACACATATATCCTTTCTATCTTGACAACCTTCAACATCTCAACTCATACTTATACTATCCTCAACCTCGAAAAATTTCTCCAAGGTCAACAATACACACTTCACACTTTGTAATTTCAAAGTAGGTCGACACTAAACATTCTCATAGTGGATAGGAATGAAAGTGGACGAATATTTTTTTAGTTGGAACCTAAATTAAAGCTCACATTCCATGCTATGAATTCATTAACACTTGAACATCTTCGAATGTAGTGTAAACACCAAGTTGACCGTTACCTGTGAAAACACATTAAACTTTGAATTACACACTTCCTTTGATTAATTTGAAACTCCCAAAAAAAAAACTTCACCTAAACATGATCCGAGAACATCTTGGAAACCAATAAACTCCTTTTCAAAAATCTCACTTGAAGATTATAAACATACTGTATATCTAGACAATACTTCCAGATATTGCAATACTTTGTAACTCAACATATCTTCTTCTGATATGACTAATCATGAATACTCTTGACATAGACAAGTGAACAACACCATAAATTCTTTGTTAGAACCACAAGTCTTAAAAAAAAAGAAAAGAAATGTGGAGCAAATACATTTCTCCTAGACACCTCTGTACACAACACTACAAAACCAATTCACACACTGGTGAACACAACTTCCTTTGACCAGTGATCTAGAAGCTAAAACTCCAGATATAGAAACTCTAAACATCTCTAACCAACATATCCAAACCGCAAAATCAAATATTCACCCTAGAAGAAATGCGAAGAAAAACTAGAACACCTCTGCAACACCCTGTTTCCTTATTTTATCAATTTTCTTAGTATCCTCGACATCTGAACCATAAATAGAAGCTTATCGAAGTAATAATATCTTCTCAACCACTGCATTGCTATCATCAATGACAACACATTCTTGTTGACATAAATGAAAATATCTTCATACTTGCAACATATTTTATGTTCATAATTGACCTATTTTAAAATACATCCATTTACATGCTAACTTAAGTATCATATGCAACTCCCTCACAAACCAAAAACCTCCCACTTATATATCCTCGTCTTATTGATTGGGACCAACAAGGACCATTAGTTCGAGACTTGTTTCAAAATGATGAAGCCTTTGTAGAGCTTATAGGACTTAGAGAAAGCATACTACTTGGATATAACAAAGAAAGATTTCCTTAGAACTTGATATATAAGCATACTTTAGGGGGAAATAAAATCCTTTAGTTACAAAAGTGAAAATATAAAAAATAATAAAATGATCCCCTAAGGAAAACTAACATGTGACACTTTATGATCCAAAAAAATTTAAAATAAAGGATGTATCCAAGGTGAAAACCTCTTTGAGCAACCTGTAATGAAGGATTTGACCCCCCAATTATTACTAAATATCAAGAGAGATTCCTAGTTTTAGTAGAATAATAATAAAAAAAATGTTTAATCAACCGATAATACTAAGATCACATTCTTCGTTATATCATTGAAACCTGAGGAAAAGAAGGATTTCACCTCATTCCTTGATATACCAAAAGTCAAATTTTCATAGTCATATATATACATGCAAGGGCTTGATACAAATTTTGTAGTCCACCATTTGATAATCTATTCAGAGGCTAAAATAATAAAATAATTTATTTTTTGTAAAATACATCCTCAGATTGCACTATTAGTCAAATTGGAATTGCATAAAATTCTAGATGTTCAACTCATTAGACCTATCGAATATCCAAAGTGGGTAAAAAATCTTGTCCCTTTTGAAAAACCTATTGGGGCATCCACATATGTATTGATTTTAGATATTTGAGCAGGGCTTGCACAAAAGATAACTTTCCACTACCAAACATTGACATCATTGTATATTTGATAGTAGGACATGATATTCTTTCCCTCATGGGTATTTTATCTAGATACAATTAGATCCACATAGCACAAGAAGATCAAAAAATGTTTTCTTTTGCATGTTCTTGGGGTACTTACTATTGGAACATAATTCCTTTTGGTCTAAAGAATACAAGTGCAAATTATCATAGGGAAATGATAGTAATTTTTCATTACATGTTCCACAAGATAATGGAGGACTATGTAGATGACTTATTGGAAAAATCCATAACAAGAAAATGGCACTTAGATTTTCTTGGACATATCCTTAACACATGAGAAATACCAAGTGAGGCTCAATCCTAAGAAATGTGTCTTTGGTGTCATTTTAGTAAAACTATTGGGATACATTGTGTCTCATAGAGGTATTAAGGTTGACCCCAAAAAAGTGAAAATAATAATTTAGATGCATCCACAAAAAAATCTTAAGCAACTTCACAGTCTCCAAGGAAAGCTACAACGAAGTAATTGGTTTATAGCCCAACTAGTAGATAAATGTAATCCATTTTCTCATCTCCTTCACAAAGATGTCACATTCAAATGGGATGAAAATTTTCAACAAGATTTATAGTAACTAAAGCATTACCTTGCTTCACCTCTAGTAATGATGCCTCTGATTTAAGGAAAGCCATTGATATTATACATTTTAGTTACAAAAATAATATGAGGAGCTCTTATCACACAACATGATGATGTCAGAAAATATAACAAACTAATAAATCAATATACATTTAGTATGAAATGACCTTAATTAGACACCTATTGATTGAGAATGTCTAGTTGTTGTCTTCACATCATAGATTCTTTGACACTACATTCTTGATCCTTGAACTAAGCTCATCTCAAAATTTGATCCATTGAAGCATTTGTTGTCTAAGAAAAAACTTACTCATCACATGGAGAAATGGGTAATGATGTTGATAAAATATGTCATAGTATATATGGATCGAAAGGCAATGAAAGGACAAGTCATTTCATACCAATTAGTAGAGGCACATCTATATAATGACAATCCAATTATACTAGACTTTCCAAATGAAATAGTTTTCATTATCACCTCAAAATATCAATGGAAATTAAACTTTGATGGGTCCCACACTCAACATGGTTTAGAGGTAGGAGTCTTTTTCATCACTTCTCAAGGTGATTGTATTCCCAAAGCATATCATCTAGCATTTCTATGTACCCAAAATATTTTGAAAATGAAGCACTCTTTATAGGACTTAGTATAGAAATTCAATGGAACATGAAAAAACTACAAGTGTATAGAGTTTCATAGCTAGTTATCAGACAAGTTAATGATGAATGCTTGACAAAGGATGATAAGTTGCTACCATATAAGAGAATGGTTGAAAATTCTAAGATTTTTTTTTCCAATATCTCCTTTGAACAAAATTAAATATTGAACAATAAAGCTACAAATGCTATGGAAACATTTGGATCTCTTTTAGATATGCCTCACACTAGTCAAAGGTGCAAATTTCTAGTGGAACAACTCTTGATTACCTTCATAATAATACCATTACTCAAAATTTAACTATTAATCAAAATAAAACCTTTCACTTCAAAATTCTTGGTAATCCACTATTCTAAAAGAGTCTTCATGATACTTTACTTAGATGTTAATACTCAAAAGAAGCTAAAAAAAACTTACATGAGGTCCATGAAGGTGTTTGTGGGGTGCACTATAGTGTTACTACCCTTTCTAAGGAGTTACTAAGAATGAGATACTATTGGCCTACTATGGATTAGGATGCACATCAATTTACAAAGAAATGTATTCAGTTTCATCAATATAGAGATAATTCACTCACCTACTCAAGAGTTGCAATTGATTACCACTCCTTGGAATTTTTCACAATAGGGACTTGACCTCATAGGAAAAATTACCCCCACATCAACTAGTAGACACAAGTTCATCATCACTTCCACTGAGTAATTTATGAAGTTGATATAAGCAATTTCATTGACCTACATTACTGGTAAATAGATAGAAAAGTTTATCCTTAAGTGCCTAAATTTTTAGTATGGTTTTCCCTATGCCATTATCAGAGAAAATGTTACACCTTTCAAAAACCAAGACATTCATAGTATTTGCACCCAATTCCATATATAACATCATTTTTTACTTCATATTACCCATAGGGTAATGGTCAAGATGAGGTGTCTAATAAAAACATACATGTAAAATCCTAAATAATTTAGTCAATGAAATTGTCTATAATTGGCACCTCCAACTCATCCTTATCTTATGGGCTTACTATGTTAGCATCCAAACACCTACGGGTGATACCCCATATACAGTAGTCTTTAACACTGAAGCAATTTTACCTATTGATGTTGAAGTCTTCTCTTTAAAGGTATCCTTGCAACATATTATCAACAATGAAGAGTACCTTGTATCTATAATATATGAGTTAGAGTTGGTATATGAAATATGTATCAATGCATTGAATAATGTATAAGTCTATCAAAATTATCTTCATCTTAGTTACAACAAAAATATCAAGACTTAGAAAAAAATAGTCCAAAAAAATTAGAAAGACTAGGAAACCAAAGGAAAGTTTGAGTCTAACTAATTGGGACCATTTATTGTCACAAAAAGTTATGGATCAATATCCTACCAACTTACAAAACCTAAAGGTGAGCCTCTACAACACAAGAGACCATCAACAACAACCACCTCAAGAAATTCTATCCTTGAACCTCGAGGTATCCCAAGGTAAGAATAAAACAAAGTAAAGAGAAATAATCCATCCAATAGTGAAAAACATAGTGATGGTGCCTTGGGAAATAACCATGGTGAAAACCTATTTATAAGTTCCATGTGTAGAAAAATCCAATAAAATAAAAAAAGAAAAAAAGTAAAGATACAAATTGTCCTCTAGTGAAAATCACTTCGGTGATGCTTTGGATAAGTACCATAGTGAAAACCTATTTATAGGTATCATGTAGTAAGCATCATCTACCATAAATCAAGCTCTTATCCATTCTATTCATAATAAATTCAACATCCCATCTATATCTATCTACCAATCATATTTTCTCTTATCCACTGAGCATGACTTGGTAATTACCAATATCTAGCATTATCCATCCCATATTTTACTATAATAAATTCAATCCACTTAGTTTTTAATAAATGAACCTATACCAAACAAAGAGAATTTTTCTTATACCTAGTCATAATATTAGATCCTCGTTATTTCCTTAAATTTTAAAACCCAAAAAATAAAATAAAATAAAATATTCTAAAAATTAAAAAAAAATCCAAAAAAATAAAAGTCTAAAAACTCAAAAAACATTAAATATTCTAAATATCCAAAAAATCACCCATATATAACTCATTCATCACCAAAAACATCTTTGACAAAGAAAGCAATATAAAATTACACATTAGTCAAAACATAGAGAATTCATGAGAAATCATAAGACAAGATCACTACTAAATCAAGTTATTGCCTACATACCTATTTCCTAATTATTAAATTCATCATCTCAATCTATGCCTTAATATATAAATCTTTCCTATAATAGGAACAATCAAGGATAAAAATTACACTCTCTTTGGAAAGAGATATGATGGCTATTGATATATTTTGTCAGTTGGTCTTTTTATTGTGATTTATCTTTTTTGTCTCATTACAATGCTTACTCAAAGCTACCTCAAGACATTCTCATATCATGGTGTGTCTAGAGGAGCATAGAATAGGGCATGGTCATTTCTTTCATGTTTTGTGTTTGTGGGATGTTCTTATAATATTACCATGTCAAATACTTTCTTTGTGCATGTTGAGGCAGTGTTGATGGGTGTTTTTGCACTTTCTCAACATAGGCAACACACACATACACTACCTCTCTTGAAAGATAACTTCCTACAACAAGTTGCAAAAAATTATCCCAAGGTCTCTCGGGTGTTAGGTCATGACTTGCAAAACAACTTAGTTGATTGATGCGATTTGCTAGTAATTACAAAGGGAATTTATGGTTCACTAACTTGGAAAGATTTGAATCTTAAAATTGAGTCTCCTATGATTCTGAAAATGAGATGTGCTTGCTGCAAATTCAAGACGACAGTCTGAAGCTTCGCTTTCAGCATCAAATTTAGCCTTTGATGGATATTAGAATCTTGCTTTAAGTTCTATTTCAAAGAAAGGTAAAAAGGGAAAAGGGATAGAAAGGTTCCTAGACCTGCAACTAATGATGAACAATGATAATGGAGGATGCTATAGTGGATAGCCTTCCCATAATCGAGTTCCACTTAACCAAAACACACAATATCATGAAACTAGTGCTATCTTCTAAGGTATGCATATTTTTAACTGTTCATTCATAATAAAGAATGAACAAAATATGAAGTTTAAGTGCAACAAAGAGTTTTATGTTTAGAATAGATTTACACTACTGTTTATCATCAATAACCAATAAAAAGCATGAACATGGAAAGCATCAACACAATAGCAATCTACAAAATCAATGAACAACATGAACTAAACTACTGAAATTACTTGAAAGCACTAAGAACAACAATATAAAAGCAAATAAATCTATCAACTATGAGGAGAAGAATCATGCAACATGAGAGAAACTTAAGAATACACCAAAAGCAATGAGATTCTATTAAAATTTCAGCAGCATGTCTTTACAACAACTCAACTCTCTTTTAAAAATGAGAGGAGGGACCCTTATTAATAGTTTTCAAAAAGAAAAATGAATGGCCAGGATTTAATTTCATTGTGTGGCCCAGATTCATTTACATTAGGGTTTCACCTAGCCCCAAATATATAGGAATTTAAAAATAAAATTTTGTCTTTATTCCTATTTTGTCTTGTAGTGTTGCCTTGGCACTGTAGCTGTAGCAGTTTTGTCTTCTAGTGGATTTCCCTTTTCAGATACACTGTCAAAAACTCTTCATTGATAATTGGTTTTCTAGCCTCCTTTTGGAGAGTGGCATATTCCACAAATTTTTTGATTAGCGCTTGGAGCTTGCCCCACTCCATTATGTCAGATTGGAGCACCTAGAAGGATAATTTATTTGATCTGCCCATGATCTACTCCCAGTTCTTTGTGTATTTGGGCGTGGCTTTAACCATTTGCTGGGACTAGATGAAGGCTCTGGCAATGAAATCCATGAAGTCTGACGTTAGCAAATCTGCTTCCCCTTGCTCCATTTTCTTATGGAACTGTGGCCTTATTTTATCTGGATCGAGCTCAAGAGCTGAAATCTCATAGTCAATCATCAACTTAAGATAATCTTCACCATCTGCCCTATGTTCCTTGGCCCATTCAAGGTCAAGCTTGACTTCATGTAGTACTCTTTCTAGTACATCCTTTCTATTATCCAGGCTCATTTTCCATGTTTCTACTAGCCATTGATCATCTTTGGGTAGACTTAACTCCTTTTCCCATGTTTTGTTAGGCATTTTGAGAATATATTTGATCTTAGGATAAGTTATCCTATATAGCTTAGTGAAGCGATGGTAGATCTTATTTGTGCCTTCTAGCCACTTCTGGACCTCTTAGAATTTATTGATCATTCAGACATCATGGCTTATGCCCATATCACCTTTATAGAGTGCTCGTCTAAACTGTTGTGCCTTTTGCACACACGCCCCATTCGGAACAGGGACCCTCTTTTCCCTCTTTTACTTCTCGAGCCCTTTTTGCTTTGCCTTGTTTTGCATGCCCAATTTTGTGTTCTAAAAGGTTGGAACATTCCCCAAAGTCATATTTCAAGCTTGACCAAAGTCACCCCTTTAAAAAATGCCAAGTCTGGGGTCAGTTCAGGTTTTCCTTATCAGAATTCCCTTTCTGGCGTCTCTGGCTCTTTTCGGGCCCGGACCCTCGGGTTTCCCCTTCCGGATTTCCCCTTCTAGATTTCTGTTCTGGGTTTGTTGTTTCCAACATCCGACGTCCGACATCTTTCTAGAGCCCGGACCCTAGAAGTCGGGTTTCCCCCTCCAGATTTCCTCTCGAGCTTTGTCATTTCAATGGCCGTGGTGGGACGGCTTCCCGACCGATGGACTCTGGACCTCCCACCGCTGACTGCATTTTTTTAAAACTTACCAACTCCATCTGCCACCGTACGAAGGAATTGAATGTTGCATTAATGGTAGGTATGGGTATAAATTCTAATTTTCTTCCTATCATTTTCATCTGACTGAGTGAGAGAATTTCGAAGAGCTCTAGCACATCCGACATTTCTAGCCTCCATTTCCAAGCTCCGTTTTCCAACATGTTTTGCACGACCATTAGAAACGATCTTCGAGATATTGAGGTATGCCCACCGTCCACACCCTTGTTCTTCATTTTTTGATTTTTCAAGCCTTAAATGATGTAAAATGCAAAAACCATGTTAAAATCCGGTAGGTGAAGGCCCTCTGCTAAAAACCCACATTTTAAAAATATAAAAATCAATCATTTAAATGGCTAAAATTCAAATGGGGACTTCACCTCTCCATGGTTGTTCTTCAGAACAGTCACTAACGTCCTCTGGGCCTAGACTTTCCTGCCGCCGTCCACAAACTCACTTCAAAATTCTCTGCGGCGAAACCCACCTTAGACTTTGACCTCCAGAATTCCCCTCTCGGGATTTCTTTGCATCATCGCCATTTTATACGGCCTCGCCCAAGCATCTTCCCGACCCCCGGACCCTAAACCCTCAAAGTCTGTCTGAAACTTGAAAGATCAAAAAAGCCTGCCAAGATCAAAGCAGCCCCAGGATTCAGTCCTTGGATTTCCATCCTCAGAATTCCGTGCTGACTTCACCATTTCGACGGCCTCCCCCGAGCGGCTTTCTGAACCCCAGTTCTTAGCTCCGCAAAATTCTTTCAACTTCTAGGTTGAACCTTCATCCAAATTTCCCTCCAGACCCCGACCTCCAGAATTCTGTCCTTGGAATTCCGTGTCGCATTTTCTGTTCCAAACGACCGTCCCGGGACGTCTTCGTGACTCCCGGACCCTGGTCCACTGCCCACCGAAACCAAATTCAGGTAAAATCTCTCAACCCCAAGCTTCTTCTGGATTCTAATCACCGAAATTCCCCTCTCGGGATTCCGTTCCACCAGTGCCATTCTAACGACAAATTTGGGACATCTTCCCGACCTCTGGGTCCTAGTGCTCTATTCACCGTTTGGCTATCCCGAACCCTTTGACCATCTCCAGAGACTATCCTCCAGATTTTCGATTCCATTTCGCCATTTCCAATGGCTAATCCGCAACCGCTTCCCAATGACGACAACCCGGGACTCGGATTTCTACCTCCCCTACACCATTTCCAACGGCCACCTTGCATCTGATGCCTGAACTCCTAAATGAAGGATCAAATGACCTCCAAATCCAAAATGGATTTCGACCCACTTGCTAAAATTAGGTCTTCCTTCATGCCAACCTTCTAATTCTCGAATCCAACACCGAGAAATGCCTTTGGGAATTCCATCCTCACTTTTCCCTTTCAAACGACATTCTGCCAACGAAATTCTAGCCCAGGGAACCTAGTTTCTCTACATTGCTTTCTAAACGATAAATTATCAAGTGTTATATGCTTATTGAATAAGAATAATGATTGTAGAGCTAATCTTGATGTGCAGGGACTTGTCCATGATCGTTTCATCATGTTTATTGCTGCTAATTCTCATCTTTTGTGCAGGATTTATGGAATCTGGTGCAGAAACTTTTGGTGCCTCCAAGGAGAAAGGGAAAGGAATAGCCAAGACACCTCGAGGCAAGGAGGAAAAAACCCTGATGAAGTACAAGTTCTAGGGGGTCCCATACAATCCAGAGTCACCTATCTTTGGAGAGATATCACAGATACCAACATTGGCCAGGTCAATGTTGATGAATTCAGAAAGGGTTAGGATGAACCCCAAGACAAAGAATGCAAAACTGATAAAGAAAAGAGGAATCACCAAAGCTGTAGGCTTCCCACTGGCCTTGGTGGCCCCAAAACTAGTAATGGCATGTGTAGAAGCCTATCGGGAAGAGACTCGAACTATAGTGGACCGGGATGGAAACATCCTGGCAGATATGTCCCCGTTAGGTATAACACAAACATTCCACATTCCTGCTTATGAGAGCATGGAGACCCCCACCATGGGGGAGTGCCAGGAACTTTGGGAGCAGGATCCCTTGGGATGCAAAAAGGTCATCAATCAGTATTGGTTAAAGGATAAGCGGGGTAGCGCTGGCAAGCTTCCTCAGGAGCTTTTTTGCAGCGATTTCTTTAAGGATTAACATGACCTCATAACTTTGCTGAGCCAAGTGATGGGCCTTCCTATGGCAGCCTTCTTCCAAGAATGGATGTTCTATTTCGTAGAGGAAATTCTCTGCGGCAAGGGGATCGCCTTCTATTGGGGAGAGATAATCAGTGACTGCTTTCACGAATAGTTTACAACCATGAAAAAGAGCTCCAAGTTCTTCATGACCTCCTACTTGGTATATTCCCTTGCTGATTGGTGGCATTATTAGGGATTGACGGTGGTACCCAGTGATCCATCAGGGGTGGAACTCAAGCCTTACGACAAATACACTCAGCTACAGTTTAGGAATTTCAAGAGAGATTACTATCAGGTGAATGATGCCTTCATCGCCTACATCATTCGGTCCCTCGGGGGTGACTTTCAAAGGAGAGTTTCTCATAGTGCCAGAGCTCTCCTCAAGCAGTATGCCTTCCTCTATATACAATTCCCAAAGTTCACATACATCCATGCTGAGGGATTCATGGAAAGACCAAATAAGCTACCTCGGTACCCCAATGACCAGATCATTCTATTGGAGTTGACCCAATAGCTATGACATATTCATGGCATCCTAAGTGATAAGCATTTGGTGGGCCCGTCTTACCCCATTGGGCTCGGCCAAGGAATGTACAAGATTCATAACTCCCAGTGTGCGGGGTATTCAGAAAGGGAGTTGGTTGAGTACAACTTCCATCAATATATAGCTCGGCCTCGGATGGACCCGTACAAACACATTAGGAAAGCGCTAGGACGAGAGAATGCCCACCTCCACAATGTCAAACACTTTTGGGCCAACTGCAAAGATTATCTTGAGGTGCGATTGAGGCACTACATGCACATGACTGCCATCTATGTGTGAAAGATCAACCTGTGCCCGGTTCCTGACCAGCTCGAAGAGGATGAAGACATGGTGATCGATCCAGGATATGATGCCATCGCCAATTTTTTGCTACCTGTAATTAACTAGAATGAACCAGAGCTTGATGATATCCACGTACTCACTAGGCTCGTTGAGATCTGAACAAGGGCATGGATTGGCAAACAGGTGGCCTAACTCAAACAAAAAGGAGTCGTCTTGACATTCAAGTGACTGGAGAGTGAACCAGGTGGCTCCGATGGAGGAGTAGTTTCCGCCACAACTGGGGAAACATCAAGCACACCACCATCAGTTAGGACCAAGAAGAGAAAGGAGGCCAGTGAGCAGCTGCCTAAACAAAAGGTCTATGCTCGCAAGTCTTCTGAGCTAGAACCTTCCAAGAAGAAGAGAAAAATAACTCGAGGCACGAAGATGATCGTGATGCCCAAAGGTCCACCCCTTGGGATCAAAGATGAAAGATCAAGCTCACCAAGGTCACTACACCCTTCAGTCACTATTGCTACAATTGTTGCTCCCACTCTGCATGCTTCACTTGCCATTTCCACTTCCTCCCCGCCTGCTGTGGACATCTCTGTCCACCTTGCCGCCACTCCTCCAATCTTGCAGATCATTCCCATGGATTCATCATCTGCCATGACCTCACCCATCTCCTCTTCTTCTATGTCTCCTTCCCTCCCCTCTGCTCCCGCTGCTATGATGCCTATCCTTGGTCTTCCTGAGTACATGAAATACATGCAAAATGTGCCCTCCGAGCTCTTAGGGATGCTCACTAATCCGGTGGTTAAGGTTGCAATAGCCTAGGCTATGGACTCTACTCTAGTTCCCCTTCCCTCTACTGAACCACCAAGGATGAAGGAGACGATGCAAATATCAGATGAGCTTGAGCAACAGCAGCTTGAGGCTGCAATGAGGCCGAAGGATGAGGAATTTGAGTACCATGAACATCCACTATTCGAGCACCGAGAAATTCATGAGGTAGCTTATGAGTCCTCCAGTGAGAGCAGCAGAGGGTTGAATGCTGAATTTATAAAAGAATCAAATGATCCCAAGCTCAATGGAGAATGGGGGAAGCAGTTCAAGGAAATTGAAGATAAGGAAGCCGAAGATCGGCTCGCAAGAGAAGAAGAGATTGCTGCTCAAGAGATAGAGGGCAGCAAGTCTCCTACTGAGAAACAAGACCAGACTCTTGAGCATGACAAGGAAGCATCCATCCATGAGGACAAGCAGGGGGAGAACCTCGAAGAGCATGAATATAATTAGAACGAAGAAGAGGGGGATGTTGAAAAGGAAGATCCACCCAAAGAGCAGTTGCATACTGAATCCCCTACTGAACATAAGACCCTTCAATAGGACTCTAATGAGGAGAAGGAAGATAGGGGACTAAAGAGAGGGATCTTGTTGTTAAAATCATCGAGCTTGAGAAGAAAGACAGCGGGAGTTCGAGTGAACCACTGAGGGAGGAGCCCCAAACACCCGAGTGGCTGCAGAGGCATCTAAAAGAAAAAAAAACTCCCACCTTGATGGATCCCAAGGCAAGGCTAGAAGCCATCATGGCCAGAGCACAAGTAAGCACCAAAAGGAAGGAGAAGAAACCAAAGGTCAGATCAAAGGTAACCATGGATGCCTCAGGATCAAGGGCAGTGCAGATAGCGACACCAATGGTTGGAGAACAGGGTATAATTTATAACATCTCCACCATCGACTTGGGAATGGCCATGAGGGAACAAAAGGTTGATCACCTACAGGAGTCGATCGCCACAGTGGTACACCTTATCCAGTAGGATAAGATTTCAAAGGAGGAGCTCAAGGAACAAGTGGCCGATCTAATGACCTACATTCAATAGTGGTCATCTCCAGATGAGCAGCCCATGACTTCATCCACCCCACCTCAGCTGCTGTCCCAGGAGCAGATTAATAAGTTAGAGAAGAGGAGGAACTTAGACAAGACTATGGAAAACTGGTTCTGGCAGGTCTTAGACATGGGAAATGTGGGCATCAATTTGGCTGTCCGGACAACAAATAAGTTCCTCGAAGTGCAAAGGACCCTTGAGGGTATGAGGCAAATCTGTGAGGAGTTCCCAGGGAAGTATGAGGTGAACTATCCAAAGATTGAGGCCATACTCGTGTTGCCAGGCGAGGTCTGGGAGAAGGACCTAGCCTTCAAGGATGATGACCACTAGTTAGTAGATGTCTAGAAGTGAGATTTAAATCACATAAAGAAAAGGCTCGAGTAGATCATTGAGCAGATATCACCAGACATCGAATGGGCTAGGGATTCTAGAGAAGAGTGCTCTCGGTACATCAAATTGATAACGGGATATGAGCCGCCCACAGTTGAAATCAACCTTGAGAGCATAAAGCCCACTTCTTGAAAATCATGGAAGATGGGATGTTAGTTGAAGTCACCATGGACTTCATGAGTTTTGTGGCCCGTGCCTTTGCGTAGTCAGAGCTTTTTAGGGATAGTAAAGCCAAATATGAAGAGGACTGGAAGAAACTTGTCAGCAATTCCTAGGAATGGAGCTATCAAGTGCTGCGATCAGACATCATGGAAATGGATAAGCTCCAACCGCTGATCCTAAACTTCATAGAGTATGCAGCATTGAAGAAGCATGAAGGCAACCCTGTTATCGACGAAGAATTGCTTAAGGAATAGCTATAGCAAAGGGAAAATAGCTAAAGGACGAAATTGCTATAGTGCTATCACTAGAGGATGAAACAAAAAAAAAAGACAAAAGTGAATTTATAAATGTAATATATTTGGGGGTAGGTGAAACCCTATTGTAAAATGAATATTGGCCACACAATAGGATTGAATCTTGGCCACTCATTTTGTTTTTTGGAAACTATAAATAGGGCTCTCCTCTTCTCATTTTAGAGAGTTGAGTTGTTGTAAAGACATGCTGCTGAAAATAGAAAATACAATCATTTTCTAGTGTATTTCTGTGTTTCTCCACATGTTTCATGATTCTTCTCCATTTAGTTAGAACTTTGCTTCAAGTCACTTTGCTATTTTAGAATCTTTAGATTGACTTTGGTAGAATTAGTATGGTGTCTCTGGTTTTGAAGATTACTGCTGTGTGTATGCTTTCCTCGTCCATACTTTTGGTCATTTGCTGCTAGTATATGACTATGTAAAGTTAGCCTAGAATTTAATCTCATTGCTGCTCATTGAACTTCATCTTTTTTCAAATTTCCATGGTGAATGAATGATGAATATCTGCAGTCCTTAGAAGATAGCACAAATTTCATGATATTGTGAAAATTCAGATTAAGTGAAATTCTGTTTAAGGAAATTGTCCACAGCAGGAACCTCCATGATCACTGTTCATCGATAGTTGCAGGTCTGGGAACCATCCTTCTTCTCGCCCTTTTTTCTTACTTTTTAGAAACAACTTGTGCTAAAGGTTCGTTGCACATTGTAAAGCCAAATATGACAAAATAATGGAGTCCAAGACTGCTGTTTGAACTTGCAGCAAGGTATAGTAGTTCCATATCCACAAAACTCCATTCGTTGACCCAATTCTCCTACAGCTTTGACCACATAAGACCGCCTTGTGATTCCAGCAAAATCACATCAAATAACTGATATGTTCCAAGCTTCGTCATGACCTGACCTCAGAGAGACCTTGGGATAATGTTCTGCAATTTGATTGTGGAAGATTGTCTTTCAAGAGAGGTAATGCACCTATGCATTACCTGTGTTGTGAAGTGCATAAAAACACCATCAACATAAACCGGTCGGTTGTAGCCTTGGTCCAATTCTTCATTTTTTTCGTCTGAGAGAGTTCCTCTTGGGAGATGAGCGAGGGAATGGAGGATGTAGCTAGAGCTTCCTCTTTTAGGGATGCCCATTGTTGGATGTAGGCACCAAGGTCTACCACTTGTGCTTTTAGTTCCTCTTTTGAGGATTGATCTTTGTTCATTTTCTCAACAATTGTGGCCACTGATCCCAGGAATTCATCAATTTTCTACTCTCTGGTGGTAGTACCCAAGTTGATGGTTGAAATAGTATAGCTAAAACTAGCCTCCTTGTCTATTATTGAGGTGGCAACCTACACTATTATTGATATAGAGGCATCAACTGTAAGATGAGAGTGGACCCTTGGCTTCTTCTATTTCTTTGTCCTTGTTTGCACTCAGGCCAATGTGGCCTCTAGTCTTGCCTTTGGATCCATGGGAGCAGGGGTCTTCTTCTATAGTTGCCTCTCCAACCATTCTGGCATCTGAGCTTCTCCTTTTGGTGACTCTTTATCACTTTCCACTCCTTGGAGCTAATTTTCTTCGTGGCCCAGGGGCTCTTGCTCATTCTTTTCTTCTTCGTCAAAATCCTCAATTTGAATAGCCTTTTCTTTATCTATCTCGGTGGAGGCTATGTTCTTTTATGCAATTTCCTCTTCTTGAGGGATCCTTTCTTCCTCATGCTCAAGTTCATGGTGCTCATGTTCAAGGCTCTTGGTCGGTGCATCCTCTGATTTATCCTCTTCATTTTCTATTTCTTTCTCTTCTTGTTTCTTAGAAATCACCTCTTCTTCTTGAATAAGGCCCTTTTCTTGGCCAATCTATGGAGGCTCTTGGAGCATTTACACATTTACTTCAATGCCTTCTTTTATTTTGGAGGGAGGTCTCTCTAATTTGACCTCTTCACCCATGTTCTCTAGCTACTGAGACAACACCTCTTCTAATTCTTGATTTGAGGTCTCGATTACATACTTTATATTGAGAGATTCAACGTCCTCCTTTGAAGATTGTGACTCTTCATCATGAGTCACCACTTCATCAAGATTTATTTTCATTCCACCCTCTTGATGTTCAAAGTAAGGGCCTTTGAGATCCTCCATTATTCTTTTTCCAGCTTCTTTCTGGCATCTCTCCATTTCTTCGGATATTCTCATCATGGCTTCCATCATTGGTGGATCCGTTGGAGGAGGAGGAGGAATGGGCTATTTGAAAACAATTTGGGCCATTAGAGCTTGGAGTGTAGGGTTCATGATTACCCTTGAGATTTCAAAAGGAACACCCTGCATATATTTTGCAAAGGTTCTTGGTAGGGTGAGCTGGGGAATAGTAGCAGTGGTCACTGTAGGCAATACAGTGGAGAGGATAGGAAGTGGAGGCAACAAGGAAGTTTAAGGTGGTGATTTAGTGGCTGAAAAGGAATCAAGCACAACCATGGGATCCACTGGTAGGGTGGAAGAGAGGTGGACTGAGATGTCAACCATGGGCAAAGATGAAATGGGCAACACTAGCGAGGCAGTGGGTGGTGGAGTGGCAACAATGACAATGGTAGAAGTGGGAGTGGAGGTGACTGGTAGTGAGCGTGGTATTTCAATTTATTCTTCTTCTTTTCGCTCATTTTGAGGGTCCTCCTCAATAGTCGACATTTCTGTAGTAAATCCCCTCATCTTATTTGCTTTCTTAGAGGGATCTCCCTCCACAAACTTCTATGAGTAAACCTTATGCTTAGGATGGCACTCAGGCACATCTTTTCTCTTCTCTGATCTTGTGGTGGGAGGAGACTTTGGTGCATCTTAAGTTGTGGAACCTAGGTATCCACCCATTGTTTAGTTCTATCCATGACTAGTTGCATAACTGCATTGAGGTCATTGAGCTCTCCCTCATTCCAGTCTATCAGGGGTAGTGGTAAGTTAGCCATGACATCAAATATTGGATCAAGGATGGTATTCTCCTTCTCAAATACCTGATCAGGCATTGGAAACAACTTAATTGACTTGATGAACTGGGTCATCAACCACATGTAGCATCTCAATCTGACTTGTCATCTTAACAATTGGCCCAAAAGTCCTCAAGGTGTGGAAAATGGGCATACTGCTTCCCAACATACTTCTTGATCTTTCCATATGGATCCATTCTTGGTCTAGTTGTGTGGAGCTCCAAGTTGTACTCCACTATCTCCTTCTCAGAGTAATCCACACATTGAGCAGCAGAACAATAATACATTCTTTGTCCGAACATGAGAGGATATGGGATGGCTGCTCTGTTCTTATCACTCAGTAAAGCATGAGTGTTTTTCAATTTCCTTATCACCTTAAGCAGAATCATTCGATCATTGGGATAGCATGGAAGCTTGTAAGGCTTATTAGAGAAGCCTTCCATTCTAATGTATGTGAACTTTGGGAACTATATGAACAGGTACCTGAACTTCTGAATGAAAGCTCTAGCACTGTGTGTGACTCTTCTTTCAAAATCGCCCTCAAGAAGCCTGATGATATTCCCAATAAAGGCATCATTCACCCTCAGATAATCCTTCTTAAAGTTCTTGTACTGGAATTAAGGGTATCTATCATACATTTTGAGATCTCGACTGGGATTTGGATTGTGCACTATGGTGAAGCCTTTGTAGGGGAAAGTTTTGGCAAGCATGTAGACCAAGTATGAGGTCATGTAAAACTAGCGAGACTTCTTATCAACCATCAAATGGCTATGGAGGTTGTCACTAATTATTTTGGTCTAGTGGAATTTAGTCTTGCCTCGGATGATCTCCTTTATGAAGTAGAACATCCACTCCTAGAAGTAGGCAGCAGTGTGGAGGCCCATTACCCTGCTGAGCAAAGTAACGAGATCATGCTATTCCTCGTGAAAGTCACTCCTAAAGAGCTCCAAAGGTAATTTAGCTACAATTCCCCTCTTGTCCTTCAACCAATGCTAGTTTATCAATTTATTTCATTTGAGGGGATCTACCTTCCACATATTCTCAACGTCTTCCCTCTTTTTCTCTTCCATTTTGTCATATGTGGGGATATGGAAAGCATGGCCAATAGACTTTGCAAATAAATCTACCAACACTTTGCCCTCATGATCTATAATTTTTTTGTAATTATGGTAGCATTCTATGTAGGCCATCACCAATTCTGGAGCAATCAGCATAGGAGGGAAACCAACCGCCTTAGCAAGGCCAATTTTTTTGAGTTTCAAAGCATTTTCTATTTTCGGGCTGATGGTCACCCTCTATCTGAATTCATTCATATACACATACCTAAGGTTGGTGTCAAATATCATCCCCCAATTTCAGGTGACCCTAGAAGTGAATTCCACCCCGTGGAACTGGTACTTCATTTGATCTTTATCTTCTTTACCCCTTGGTGCTTTAGCAGGTTTCTTGCCTTTCTCTTTCTCCATGGACACTCCCTATGGTCCCATAGCTAATTCCATAAATCTTGCACAAAATACTGCAGTAAGCACATTCATAAAGGATCGTGAAGCATTGGCCAAATATTTCAAAAGAAGGGTTAGATCAAGCATTTCATCATAAAGGATCATAATATTCATTAAACTTTATCATTTGACACTTGTTAGGGGCAGTTAGAGCAATGCAGGCCTAGGGATGTGGGTTTCCCTGGGCTAGCAACCATTTGGGGTGACTTAGAAACAAGACGACGTTGGAGGCATGACGACCCACAGACGACCACCCACATTTAGATTTATGCACTCAAGGATCTATCATCAGTTGATGCCTGAAGGAATTTAGCACATGTAAAAATCAATCTGGAGCCGTTTGGAGATGTTCAGTTAGGTATTTGGGTTGTGCAGGCTCAAGGTGTGTAGAGGCAAGAGGTACTAAGGCTATTTGGAGCTTCATCGTTGAAAAACAACGACTAGGAAGTGGAGTCCTGTAGATGGAATTCCGCCATGTAGGACTCACAAAAGACATGGATGATTCAGGCTCATTCTCCTAAAGGTTTGACTGTCAAAAGATTGCAAGAAAGGAGCTGTGGGAGGATGCTATGGGTTGGACACTCAGGGCGACAACCATGGGATGGTGACCTGCACACAACATTCCACATCATTAGGCCCATAGGAAGGGTTTAGCTTTGATCATTTATGTTAGATGGTAGAGGATGGAGCAAGCTCTGCCAAGCAGAAAGATGACATGGCATGAACACTTGAAAATAGTGATCACCAAACAGCGGACCCTAGATAGTGGCCCACAAGGATATGCCTACAATGCAAAGACTTAGTCATTTTTTGATCTGGAGGCCTAAAAAAAATAGGAGGGGAAAGGCTTGCACTACGAGAGGATGAAACTCCCTTTCCGTTTAAGAATGATAGAGGCAACAAAGCGGCTCACGGACAGCGGCCCGTAGGGGCCGATACACGAAAGATTTATTCTCAGAGTTTTTGGGGCAAGGAATGGATGGCAGATAGGATGGAAAAATATGCAGTGTGAGAGGGAGCTAAGGCTTAGCCATTTAAGGTTAGGCATTTTCATCAGCGGCGAAGGGAGGACGATGACCAATGAGAAACAACCTGCATGGAGAGATCAGTGGTAAATGGCTAGGAAAAACCCACAATATGGGAGGGAGGCACAAGACAACCATTATAAAATGGCAATGAGAAAAGGCTCACCTGCATGTGGCAGCCCATGAATGTAGACCCACAAGGGTTGATAGCCAAAAATCTAAGTTTTTGTCCAAGTGTTCAGTTTGTTTTCAACGACGATGAGGAGGGTGCATACTGCAATGGACCCATGGCCTTGGTGAAGAAAAACCACGGCAAGGTGAAGTTCTACATGGGTATTTTGAGGCCGAATTTAACAGTTTTCAAGTTTTTCATTCATGGGTTTTGTGCAGAATTTGATGGTCTTTTAGCCATTTATAGATTTTAGAATTTTTCCCCTTCAAAATTTTAACATTTCAAACACTTAACTTAAAAGGACGTGTGGGATAGGTGGAGGAAAACTCAATGAAATTGATGGAGAACAATCTTGAATTCATCCTCAAAGCAATGCGGGCATGAAGGTGGCGATGACTAGTAGAGCTCCAATTTTTTTTCTAATTGGAAAGAATGAAAATGATAGGTTGGTGGTCCTATTTATAGGAAATTCGACATTGATTACCCACATCAAATGCTATACAACGATCAATTAAGTTGGTGAACACACATTTCAAAATGATCGGTGGCAGGAAAGGCAGGTTCCACAATGTGGACAAAAGTCATAGGATTTTCGCCAGAGCTTAAGAGGGAGACGACGATGGAGGGCATAGGGCCCACCTTGTAGGTGAACATCTCGGTTCATACATCATCAGAATGGTGAGCACGAGGTAGAAAACAATAGGGAGTAACCCACAACTATGGACCTATAGGAGGCAAAGGATGTTGGTTTGAGAACTTAAGGAAAAATTCCAGAGGGACTCCGTGAAGGAAAAAGACTTGGAAATTTCTAGGGTGGTGAACTTAGTCAACTCCAAATGATGACCCTAGGGTCAATGACCACTTTGGCACTCAAAAAATAGGGGCACATAAAATGAGGCAAGGGAAAAAGTGACCTGAAGAGGGAAAAAAGGAGAGGGTCCTCATTTTGAATGGGGCGTGTGTGCTATGGGCATAAAAATTAGCTTCTTGCATAACAAATATCCTTTGCATATTAGGTCATTCATATATTTTATACACTAGTACTATCATTCTCTAAGTATTATTCGCTCACACACTCTAACAAGGTTCTTTTATGTCTGGTATGAATAAGGTTTCCATGCAAGGGATATGACATAACCATGGTTCTTAATACCTTGGTGCATAGTGTCCATTTTCCATATCAAAATAAGGATTTCTCTTTATTTTTTTTAGCATAACCAAAAGCAAATGAAAAATCACTTTTTCATCCTATTATCTGATACTGGATCAACAATATTCATTTCTCCATCATTACACTACATCCTACATCAATTCTTACATATTACTAATTTATCCTCATCCTACTAACCATTATATCCATGTATCATAAATCACAAAAATATATCTTGTTACATGGACATACAATCACTACATACACAATCATTTGTATACATCATAACATCATACATATCTTGCATCCGTAATCATGAGAATATAATATCATCAATCATAGCATTATAGTGCAATCATCACATAGGTCATCATATCATAAAAGGTAAAATCATAATATAAAATCATATAAATCATAACATTATCTTTAAAATATATTACATCATAACCTATCATAGTGAGAATAGAATCATCATTACATGCATACATTCAAAACATATAATATCAAAAAATAATTCATCATATGGATCATCATCATCAAATGAAATCATAATTAAGATCACAATAATTAAGATCACCCTTTGCATACAAATCATCACACACATCATAGATCAACAAAAAAAATAAAATTATCCCATATATATCAAAATAGTGTCATGTGTTGCAAGTATGTTGCCATTATTGTCTTGATGTCAACAATATGGAGTTTTTTGGTTGGAGGTTGTTGACGATGTTGTCTTTGTTGTCAATAAGGTGGAAGTGTGTGGTTGGTTGCATGTGCTGCAATTAGGATGATTAATTATAATGTATGAAGTTGGTTGTCATGAGTTGCTATAACAATCATTTTCCATTACTCATGAATGCGTATATGAATTTGTGTATGTTATATTAATTATTTGTTACTATAATTTGTATAGAATAATCTCTTTCAATCAGTGGCTTACGAAAGTACTTAGAAAATTATCTGAAGAATTCTTCACATTCCTCCACATTTCAAGATATAGTCCTATAATTTTAATAGTAGACAAAATGAAGTATGAAGCATGTATTTTCCAATTTTTAGATCATGTTTATTACTACAAAAGTTTCTTGAGTAAACAAAGTGGTGACTATATTGTTGCAGTCATTGAAGGTTCTAAGAAATTCTCCACATTTCTTCATAGTTGTTATTGAGCTCTTGTATTTTGGAGGAAGTGTTTATAATTTTTATCTATTGTCTCTCCTCGAGTTTCAGTCACTAAAGTCTACCATAAGTCGAGCTGTCAAAGTTATATCTCAAGATTGTGCTGTTTAGGTTTGTGATAGATACTGGTTCTATATTTGTTTACTTGTGACAACAAGAAGTTTCATAAAGTTATGAAATAAGGTCATGAGAATACCTTGAATATTATTTTATGCTCGTAATGTGATCCGTGTGATGCTAACTTGATTCTTGGGTACCACTTGTGGTTTGGAGATTAACATTTCAAGAGTTGAGTGTTTTCTAGGCTAGCTTAGTGTTCTAAGTTTTTGTGCCAAGTTCTTGTGGAATGCACTAGCATAGGTATGTGTGTATATTTGAAATAGGCCCTTCTTATCTCTTGGTCTAGACAAAATTTTGATTTCCCTTTCCCACGAATGTGTTGAAGATGACTCAAATATGGTCATTGCATGTTTCATGCTCATACATTTCAAGATGGACAACAAGGAGAAAATTTTTGATGATTGTGGATGGTATAAATGTAAGATCAAGTGTGTGATCAAAGTGTATAAGATTTCATTGTGAAATTAATTTAATTTGTTGAAAATAGTGCACTGAAAGTAGAGTAATGTGCACAAATTTTCAAAGAAATGCTTAATGAATGCTAGAGGTAGTTAGATAAAAGTAGAATAGTTTAAGCTATGTGCGAAAGGAAGTGAACTAAAGGAAAAAGTGTAAGTGTGAGTTCCAAAGGTAGTGAGCCAAAGGAAAAGAGGTGTGAAAAGTGTTGAAGGAAATGAGCCGGAGGCAACAAAAGTGTTGTGGTTGTGATCTAGCATTTGATTCATCAAAGGGTCGTATTCAGAGGTTGTAGACTCATTCTATAAGTGAGTAGAGAGTTGTAAACTTCCTTAGGTTAAAGACATTAAATATATTATAATTTTTGATTATTTTGTGTCTCGATTTGGATATTAGCTCCGAGTAACTTTTGTCATTGTGATTTTTCCCTTGTAAGGTTTTCCAGATAAATTTTGGTGTTGTGTTTCTATGCTTTTTCTTTTGTATGTTTTATCTAATTAAGGCATATATACGTTTTTATTGATAAGTTGGATAAGTTAAATTGAATTGGTTCTAAGGGACATAGTGATTCACCACCCCTCTCAGTATATCTATGTTCTAACAATTGGTATTAGAGCTGAGTTCCTTGGTGTGGCCTAATAATTGAAGGTAGATCTTGGATTAGAAAACATGGGTTAGAAGGAGTCCTCTTCTAAGGAACCATAGTTTGATGGAAATAATTATTCTTTCTAAAGTATGTAAATGGATTCCTATCACTTCTCTTGGTTATGATGTCTAGAGAGCTAATAAAAATGATTATGTTGAGCCTGCTTATCCTATCATTGATCCAAATGCCAAAAATGAACTTGAGAATAATGCTAAAGAAAAAGAATGCTATCTTGAGTGGATTAGCCAATTTTGAATTTGTTAGGGTGGTACAATGTGAGACTACAAAGGAAATTTGGGATAAGCTCAAGAATATCTATGAAGGGAATGGCATTGTAAAACAAGAAAAGCTACAATCTTATCAGAAAGTATTTGAGAATCCGAAGATGAAATAAGAAGAGAAAGTAGCTAGATATCTGCTCCAAGTAGATGAAGTTGTGAATAAAATTAGAGTTCATGGAGAAGACATAATTTAATATGTGGTGGTGAAGAATATTTTGAGAACTCTCCCTTAGAGGTTTGACTCAAAAGTATCTGTAATTAAAGAAGCCAAGGATCTAATAAAGCTTACCATGGAAGAATTGTATGGATCCCTCACAACCTATGAAATGAGGAATGGAGTTTAGAGTACATACAAAAGAGAAGATGCATTCAAAGTTGTGAATAAATAAGAGGCTTCTAGATTACCTAGTGATTTGTATGAAGAAGAAGAAAATTTTGTGAGAGATTTGAGGAAAGGATTAGGCAATTACAAAGGTAAATTACCATTCAAATGCTTTAATTTTGGTAGAATTGGCCACTATGCTTGTAAATTTCCATTTAAAGAGAATGAAAGAAACAAAAGGTAATTCAAGAGAAATAATTTCAAGAAGAATATTTCTCCTCAAATGAAGGAGACCACTATACATCAAAAGATGATGTAGATGAATCTTTATTCATGGCCTCTATGATCCTAGGAAGTTCAAGCAGATATATAGTTGAAGAAGAAGGTTAATTTTATTTTAAAGGTAAACTTGTTTCTTCTCTGGAAGATCTTGATTGTGCAAGAAAAGATAACAAAAGGAAAAATGCCGTAATTGAAGCAAAAATGAGAGAATTCAAAAATATTGAAAAGGAGATTCTATCACTCAAAAAGGAACTATAGAAAGCCTTGTACAAAAGTTAGGAATCTATTATTAGACCTAAAGAAATATCCCATAATGAAAAGAGATCCTCCACAAATAATTTTAATGATGCATTTTTTGGTTACTATTTCATTTGAAATAAGGATGGACATAAAGCTATAGAGTGTGAACTTGAGATGAATGAAAGAAATTTTGTTAGAAAGAATTATCCCACTTCTTTGGTAGATGTCAATTTGATGTGTTAGATTTGCAACAATGTTGGGCATATGAAAAATTTCTATAAAAGTGATTTTGTAAAATTAGAAATTCAAAGAGTTGTTGATGCCGAGCAATAAAAGAAATAAGCAAATAAAATTCAATGGTTGTGAAAATAAAATTTCATGCTAAGAGACAATCAAATCTCTAGATAATTGATAGTGGTGTTCAAGTCACATGACTATTGACAAAAGAAAGTTCATCAAGTTGGTTAAGTGTAATGGTGGTTCAATAAAGGTTGGAGATAATTCATCAAAAATGATTTGTGGTAAAGGCAACTATGATTATTGATGGAAAATATAAGACTAAAGATGTCTTTTATGTTGAAGGTTTGAAGCATAATATTCTAAATTTAATTAAGATGTGTAGAAAAATATATAGTCTTTTATTCAATGAGCATGGATGTGAAATTAGGAAATCAAAGTCTAGAAGATTGGTGGAAAAAGGCTCAAGGACTGAAGGAAACTTATACAATCTCAAGGGTGAGAATGCAAGAAGTTGTATCCTATGGTAGAAAAATGAATGCTAGTTGTGGCATAAGAGGATGGGACACATCAAATTTGATAACCTTGTGAACATCAGTTCCATGTATGGAGAGAGAGACATGCCAAGGATTTTTAAGTTTACAAGCACCATATGCAGAGAATGTCAGATTGGGAAGCAGACAAGGATAAAATTCAAGACCAAAGACTATTATACTACTAGACCTCTAGATCTAATTCATATTGATTTGTGTAGACCAACTAGAATAAAGAATCTTTAAGGTGAAAGGTATTTCATGTTACTCATTGATTATTTCTCTAGCATGACATGAGTTACATTCTTAAAAGATAAATAAAAAGCTTTCAGTAGATTTAAGATCTTTAAATCAATGGTTGAGAATGAAATGAATTCTAGAATCAAATTTCTAAGATCTGATAGAGGTGGTGAGTTTACATCAAGTGATTTTGAAAGATTCTATGCAGAGCATGGGATAAAGAGACATTATTCTACTGCTAGAACTCAACAAAATGGAGTAGTAGAAAGAAAGAATAGAACAATTCAAGAGATTGCTAGAACAATGTTTAATGAAGATAAGTTACTTGATATGTGTTGGAAGGAAGAAATTCATACTAATGTATATATCCTTAATAGAGGTTAGCTAAGGGTGGATAGCACCAAAAATACCTATGAGCTTTGGTATTGGAGACCGCCTACTATCAAATATTTCAAATTTTTTGGAATTAGATGCTTCATTGGGAGAGATGAAGAAGGACTAGGAAAGTTTGATTCAAGATTAGATGAAGGAATATTTCTTGGGTATTCAAGAAAATCCTACAAATCTATAACAAAATATTGAGGAAGGTGGTTGAAAATACAAATGTCAGAGTGGATGAAGAATTTCATCAACACACACATGAGCAAGAAAACTACTGGACTGATGAATCTACCTGCACAAAGAAAGAAGAAGAAGTTGCTAAAAAAGAGGAAGCTTGAGAGAAATTTCCCAAGACTCTTGCCAAGTATGCTCAAAGGAATCAATTAGAAGATCAGATCATTAGAGATAAGAATGGATTATAGACAAGAAGAAAGTTTATTAAAGAAAATGAACAAGTGAATTTTTTTTCATTGTCAAGAATAGAGATATTTTTTTGTGTTGATGCCAACAAAGATGAAGTATGAATTCAAGCTATGGAAGAAGTGATAAATCAAATTAAAATGAATTAGAATTGGGAATTGGTTCCAAGGCTTGCATATAATAATATAATTGGAACAAAATGGGTGTTCAAGAACAAGTTGAATGAAGATGGAGTAGTTGTAGGAAATATAGCATGATTGGTTTGAAAAGGATATTCACAAGTGGAAGGAGTTGACTTTGAAGAAACATTTGATCTGATGGAAAAAATGGAGGCCATTAGAATGTTTCTTTCATTTTTTTCTCACAAGAACTTCAAAGTTTATCAGATGGATGTGAAATTTTGCTTCCTGAATGGTGAATTAGAAGTATACATAGAACATCCTAATGGATTTCAACTATCATCAAATCTAGGAATCGTGTGAAGACTCAAAAAAGCTCTGTACAACCTCAACCAAGCTCCCATGGTTTGGTATGCAAGGTTGGAGAAGTACCTATGTCAGCAAGGATTCAATAAAGGTACTGCAGACAATAATTTGTAAATTAAAGTAGAGGATGTAAAGATTCTAATTGTTGTGGTATATGTTGATGATAATCTTTAGAGGAAATGGTAAAATGTGTAAGAGGTGTTGGGATATTGTGTTGTACACAAGTGCATAAAATGTTATATTATAATGTTGCAATTAAATAATTATTCAGTTATGATGCACCTAAGAGGTGTGGTTAATCACACTAGGTAATTGTTTGGGGTCCACTTGTAAGTTGTATTGTAACATTGTATTATTATTTAATGTGTGAGAGACATGTGATAATAATTTAATTGGGTAATATTAAAGAAAGTGAAAAATTAGTACTCAATATTAAATGGGTTAGTGGTTTTGTATTCACATGGTTTTATCTTACCACTTGATTGTATTTTTGTTAGCTTGAGTCTATAAAAGAAAGCACATGTTTAGTGGTTAAGGTTGGCTGGGTGAGTGAGCTATCATTATTGAGTCTTTATGAGGAGTGAATATGTGAAGCATGCCATGGGATGTATGGATTCATGCTTGGACACATGAGGATGCATTAGAGAGGCTTGATACTTCAGAGGCATTCATTGTAACTTGTATTGTTTTATTTCTAAATAATAGATGGAGTATGGATGCTTTTGGAGGTTGGGTTTTTCCCTCTTAAGGGTTTTCCTAGGGTATATCTTGTGGCTTGTCTATTTGATCTATGAATTATGGTTACTTGAATGCATGATTTCCTCTCTTGGGTTTATTTAGGAAATGGATTAAGATTGTGGGTATTCATGTATTATTTCCTATCAAGTGGTATTAGAGCTTTCATGGTTGATGGAAGGTGTGAGCTTCTATGTTTTTGCTTATAACCCTTGTTTGAGTAGATTTGTGCAAAGTTGGATCCATGGACATGCATGCTAGATCCGAGGAATTACAAGATATAGAACACATGTTGCAAGCATTTATATGTAGATTTGGGCTTTTGGGTTGTCAAGATTTGTTGGGTTTATTGCAAATTTGAAGCATAGAAAATATGGGTCAAAAGGGTTTCTTGGATTGTGTTTTCATATGAGGGTTTTGTAGAGGAAATTTTGTAGATGACCTCTTGAGACAAAATGGACCTCACCATTGGATCTAGGATGGTTCAGAGATGAAAATGACATAAAATTCGATTTATTTTGGCCAAGTTGAAAAAATGCAATTTTTTTTTAACCATAAGCCTATTTGGTCGTACAATTGTGTTGCAGAAAATAAATTAAAAAATATAAAATATAAATCTAAAAAAAAATAATTAGCCTTTTTAAAATATCGAAAACCCTACAAAAGGAATGAAAAAGGTTTTATTAAAATATTTTTGAAAAATAATTAAAAAATATATATTATTGAGGGGTTGAGGGGGGACAAGGTCCACAGACCGCGTACCCCAACCCCTATCGCCACTACCAATTAGTAGTACGTTGCTAGCAAGGTTGGATGGCAGTACACCACCGGTGCTTCCAATTGTCAGCCTACCAACTCGATAGGGCTTAGCCTGAGCCAAGGGTCCCATGGGGGACAAACCCCTAGGCCCCATGAGAAATAAAAATTAAATAGTCGCCCAAACAAAAAAATTATTAAAATAAAATATTTCAAGTTTTTTTAAACCACCGAACCTCAATTAAAATTAAACCTTATTTAATCTTAGCATTGGGTCCATCCATGGGATGGTGGATTTTTTTTGAATTGAAAAAATTAAACAAATTTGATAAATTTTGGAGTCTTCCATTGGTGCATTGCTTGGGGCATCGCTGCCACCAGTGGCTCCGTGTGGGAGTCGTTGGCCTGCCACGTCTATATAGCAAAATTGGTAGTTTTTTTTAAACTAGCATAACTTTTTCCCAAGGAGTTGTTTTTTTGACTTCTTATACTCATTGGAAAGGTGGTTACGAGCACTACGTAGTGGTATAGGTTTGGTTTCCTGATTTTTTAGTTTTGATTAGTTTTTGGAGCCTAAAATTTAGATGTTCTTGGTTGCATAGTTTTGAACATAACTTTTACATATAGAGTCATATTTTCAATTTCAAATAGGCATTGGAGAGAATGTATAATGTACTATATAGTGAATTTAGATTTTTTATAAGTTTCTGGTGTAGGAGAAGTTTGGTACTTGTTTCATCACTTGTAGGTGCTTGAGATTCAGGGTGTGATTGTGTGAGCATCCAAAAACCTTGAGGGAGTATATTTTTTATATGATATTTATGATGGTATAGTCTATTATTAGTTTGGTGCTTCTTGGTATAGGTTTAAAAGTGTTTTTTAGAGTTGGAATTTAATGGTGATAGGTACACAAGTTGTCTTCAATTTTGAGGACATGGGTTGACATGAGTGGAAACTTGGGGTCTCATATGGGTGATAGTTGAGTGTAGGTACAATGTTGGCTATGATTATGGTGTCATGGATATGTAGGTACATTTGGGCATTGACACACCATGATCATGTATGTGGTTGTTTGGTGGTGTTATGGTTTGGTGTTAGGAGTTTGTTTTTATCTCCTTGATGCTTGATTACTTCCTTGAATATGGTTACTTATTTGTGGACATGTTTGGAAAATCATATCAGTTTTGATTTTGGTGTTTGATTATTGATGTCTACAGGATTATCTTCTTTGATATCTTGGTTTGTAAGTTATTAATGTGATGATGAGCTTGCATGCTTCATTGTTTTGATCACCTGTTATGTAGGTATGTGTGTTGGCCACCTATTCATTTGTAGTGGGATGACTCAGATGTGGATTATCTATATTCTTGAGATTGGTTTAGTGTTGATGCATATTTTGTTAGTTGGCCTTGTCTATGGTCATTTGTACATGTAGGATTGGTTCTTGATGGTTTGTTGGCAGTTGTATCTTCTTGTCTTGGAGATATTTGTGTTACTTGGTATGATTGGAATTTTAACTGTGCATGTGGACCTAAATGATCTTCACGGAGGAAAGAGTTGTCACAATGCCATGTGCAGCTCAATATGATGGTTTAGTGTGAATTATTGGTAGTGACATGGATTCAACATTGGTGATGGTTATCTTCATGTGACTGGAGATGTTGATTCTTGGTTTAGAGTGTGATTGTTATGTCATGGCTTACTCTTGATACTAGTTTAGAGTTTTGGCATGGTACTTTTTCTCTTGAGATTAGGATTTTTTCATTGTTGCATGCGATCTCCTAGGAGGAAATGGTTAGATCATGATGTCATGGTTAGGTCCCTAATTTTGTAGTTGGATCTTTGACATTGGTCTTGTTTGGTTCTCTTTGTATTAAATACATGATCATTTTCTTGATTACTTCATGATGGTGCTATGTTGCATTTGGATTTTTGGCATATATTGATTGATTACAGGTGCTCATGGATACTTGGAGGTGTGGGTGAGGTTGAAGTTATCTTGTGATTAGAGACATTTGCTTGAGATGGTTACTTTTTGGAGGGTTTTAGTAGGAAGACTGAGGGGCCTTCACCTAGATATGGATGTGAGTTCATGATGGACCTATAGAGGAGATTATTCTTGGAGTGAGTCATGATATCTTGGTTATCTTGGAAGAGCATTCTCATTCCCCACTCCTAGTCTACTCGATGATTTATCATCTAATAGGTATTCCCCATCTTACTTTTGATGTGTTTATATTTCATGCTTTAATTTATCATGGGAATGAGTTGAGTAATGATGATTTATTTTTGGAGACTCATTTGAGGATTGTTTATCATGAGTTTATGTTGCTTCATATTTCATGGATATGGATCTTGAGCTATGGATAGTTAGTTATAGAGGATTCATTTTTAGGGATGGTTAGCATGGTTATCTCCTTTTGCATTTGAGTTTATATTATCATTCATTAATGAGGAGTTTAGGACATGGTTATTGGGCTGATTTACTATTTTGGGAATAGATACTTTGAGTTTGATTTCCTTGGTTAGAGTCATTCATTTCCATTCCATCTTTCCTTCCATTCCTTCCTTCCATCCGTCCATTCCATCCTTCCATTCCATCCATTCCATTCCTTCCATCCATTCCATCCATCCATTCCTTCCATCCTCCTTTCCTTCCGTCCTCCTCCATCCATCCCTTCCATTCCATCCGTCCATCCATCATTCCGTCCATTTCCATTCCATCCATCCATTCCTCCATCCGTCCATCCGTCCACTCCAGTCCATATCCATCCATCCCTTCCGTCCATCCTCCGGCCATTCCTTCCATCCATCCTCCCATCCATTCCACCTCCGTCCATCCATCCATCCATTTCATCCGTCCGTCCATTCCATCCGTCCATCCATCCTTCCATTCCATCCATCCATTCCATCCATCCGTCCATCCTTCCACTCCTCCGTCCATCCATCCATCCTTCCTTCCATCCATCCTCCATCCACTCCATTCCATCCTTCCATCCATTCCATTTCCGTCCATCCATTCCGTCCTTTCCTTCCATCCATTCCATCCAGTCCATTTCCATTCCATTCCATCTTTCAAATCCTCGGCTCCATCCATCCATTCTCCATCCGTCCATCCATTCCATCCGTCCATTATCCCTCCATCCATTCCGTCCATGTCCATCCATCCATTCCATCCATCCATTCCATTCCTCCGGTCCGTCGTCCGTCCGATCCGTCCATTCCATCCGTCCATCCGTCTCCATCCGTCCGTCCATTTCCTCCATCCATTCCTTCCATCCATCCTGTCCGTCCATTCCACATCCGTCCATTTCCTTTCCTCCATCCCGTCCATCCATTCCATCCATCCATTTCCTTTCCATCCTTCCTCTCCATCCTCCTTCCTCCTTCATTCCTTTATCCTCATCCCTTCGGTCTCATCCATTCATAACTGTGAAGAAACATAGTGGAGGATTGGCAATACATTTTGGAATTGATAAAACAATAGAATTGGTAAGTGAGAATTACTTTTGGTCACAGATTCATAAGGATGTCAGGAATTTTGTGCAGAGTTGCAGAGTTTGTCAAGTTGCAAGAGGGAGTAGTCAGAATATTGGATTGTATAAAACTTTGACAGTACAAGAAAGACCTTGGGAGGATATCAACATGGATTTCATAATTGGTTTGCCTAAGACATAGAGAGTTAATGATTCAATATTTGTGGTAGTGGATAGGTTTTCTAAGATGATACATTTCATACCTTGTAAGAAGACAATAGATGCAATACATGTGGCAGATTTGTTTTTCAGAGAAGTGGTTAGATTGCATGGATTACCTAGGAGTATTGTCTCAGAAAAAGATACAAATTTTTTTGGTTATTTTTGGAGGACACTTTGGAAGAAGTTGAAGATAGATTTGAAGTTCAGTTCTACTTTTCACCGACAGACTGATGGACAGACAGAGGTAGTAAACAAGAGATTGGGAAACTTTCTGAGATGTTTGGTTGGAGAGAAGACCGGAAGTTGGGATTTAGCCCTTGCACAAGCAGAGTTTGCCTACAATAATTCAGTGAACATAAGTACAAGAAAGACACCTTTTGATATTTTTACTAGAGTTCATTCTAGAGGTATATCATAATTAAGATACATCAGTAAGGAAGATAAAAGGTGTGTAGAAGCAGATGAACTTACAGAACATATGAAGATAGTGCATACTCAGGTGAAGCAACATTTTAAAAACATGAACCAAAATTATAAGGACAGAGAAGATGAAAGGAGGAGACATAAGGAGTTCAAAGTTGGAGATGAAGTGATGGCATATTTGAGGAAGGAAAGATTCCCAATTGGAACATACAATAAACTGAAGATGAGGAAGTTTGGACCCTGTAGAATTTTTAGAAAGTTTGATTTAGGAAATTTTTATGAAGTAGAATTACTAGAAGAAATGGTTATATCACCTGTATTCAACATTGTAGACCGAAATCAATACCATGAAGAAGAGTTCCATGAAGACAACAAGGTGAGATTGAAAGAAAAACTTCCTAAACAACAATCAGATGAGATAAAAGAAATTTTGGATGTTAGAGATACAAGGAAAACTCAAGGAAGGCAGTACAAAGATTATCTTGTGAAGTGGAAAGGTAGACTAGTGGAAGATTCTTCTTGGATTTCTTAGGATGAGGTAGACCGTATTGGTTTTACTTTGGCCCTTACAAAGTGAGAGGCTCACTTCTCATTAACCCCTGGATGTTTGATGCAGGAGCATCCTTGGTTCTTGGTAATCTTGCATCAATCAAAAATATTTTCATTCAATTTTTGTTCTTGTTCTTGTTCTTGTTCCAGTTGGTAGATCCGATATTTCTGCATGTTTGCTAGCTAGATCTTGGGTACCTAAGGTTTCGTCGTAGACATGTTCAGTTGTCATATTCCAAGTTTTCAGATCGATTGGATATTTTTCTAGAAAGTTATCATGTCTAGAGTATGTGACAGTTTTCAGGACTGGTCCTAGAATAATTTCAAAACCTAATGGCTAGTTGGATCGACCATAGATATTTCTCGTAACTTGCGGATCCTCACAGTGTGTTTAGATTTGTTGTATGGAGTGTACCCGACCTTACGCTTAGGTCCACACTTCATCTTATGCATCTCCCATGGATGAAATTCAGATTTGAGGTCGACCTGTTCCTGCCCACGTTACATTGTTCTTCATCAGACTTTATAGCGATCTTTGGCCAACATGAATGTTTCTTGACCCACATATATGATATAATCTTGTAATGGATCATTAGAATAATAGGGAATTAAGATCAATAGAATAAGATGTATATAGAGTTCGATTTATAGGATTTTTGCTTGAATGTATGAGCGTTGTATTTGAGCAAGTTGTAATCAGGCCTGTAAGTCAAATTTGTACGTCTGGATGTGGTTGAATATATGTAGTTGAATTTCATGATAATAAGAATGTTCTTATCTGCATTTTACTCCAGACTTTGTGTTGCTTCTATTGTGTTACTCTAGCTGCACGACCCAGACTATTCTCTTTGAGGACCCTCGTACCGTGATTGCCATCAAGTTCTTGGATATGCATTTTATTCATTGACATGTTTGATATAGGAAGTTTGTGATTGCATTTTATGGGTTGCATATGTTGTAGGCATGATTTTATTGATGTTATTGATACCTAAGAGGTATGGATGGTTGGATGTGTTAGCATGTGCTGTGGATGCTGTAGCGCTAAGGAAAAATTGAAGAGAAAAAGGTTCAACAATTCTACATGCAATAAACTCTAAATCTATCATACACTAACAATAAAGAACAATGGAAATATGAAAAACATATATAAACATAAAGATCTCATCGAACATCTGTATAATTCCATGAATAACCTCGATTGCACTTCTCCATTTTTCCCTTGTATAATAATTTCCCTCAAATCTCTCTTAAGTGTGCAAATATGGCCTATTGATAATGATTTAGCAAAATATCAAAGATTCTTCAAGTAGCTTCCTAAAATTATGATTTCAGGAGGATGAATAATGATGAAGGTCAGGTCAATTTTTAGAAAATTGGGTTTCAAATGATCGACTCAAATTCGAAAGATAGATCAACGATTGAGATTGATGAATTTCATGTAATAAATATTTAGTGTCAGTAATAATGCAAGTGAAAAAACATAAGTGATGGAGATTAAATTAAATAATAATTTAATCTTTAGTCAAGATTGTTCGAAATTCAGAAGAATAATGATTACATGTAAAAGATAAATATTGAAATAGATGAAACGGTTTGTTCGAACACACAAATAAATAAATAAATAAAATAAATTTATTCAATTAATAAAGGTTTGAACATAGAAGAATAAGACTTACTCATCAAACCAGAAAGTCTATTTGTTAGAAACAATCAGATATTAAATTAGGAGATAATTGACTGATTTAATTAAATCTTGACTTAAGTAGTAAATGAATAATTAGATAACTAAGTGATTATCTAATCATAGAGGAATATGAGAAGAATAATTATTTTTATGAATTAAATGATTATTTAATTCAATATTCAAAATTTAGAGATTAAATTAAATAAATAAAGATTTATTTAATTGACTGGAGAAAATATTTTAGAATAATTAAATAATTGGAAATGAATATTTAATTATAGTCAGAAATATGATGAGAGTAAATTAAATAAAAAATTATTTAATTTGGAAAGAGGATTAATTAATTAGTGACGTAATTAAATAAATAATATTTATCTAATTAGTCAAGAAAAGATAAAGGTGAAAATGAATTAATTAAATAATTAAAGTTATTTAATTAATGGAGAATAGGTGAGCTTAGAAAATAATTAACATTATTTAATCATGACAATGGAGATGAGAATTAATTAATTAATTAAATAATTAAAGTTATTTAATTAATAAAGGTTTGCATGTAGAAGATCTAGATAACTGATTGATTAAGACAAAAAGTCTGTTTGTTAGAAACAATTAGATATTAAATCACTAGATAATTGAATGATTAAATTAGATCTAGAGATAAGTGCTAAATAAGTAATTAGATAACTAAGCGATTATCTAATTATAGAAGAATATGATATAGATAATTGTTTTTTATGAATTAAATAAATATTTAATTCAACATTCATGATTTTGGAATTAAATTAAATAAATAAAGATTTATTTAATTAAGTGGAGAAAAGGCTAAAGAATAATGAAATAATTTTATATGATTATTTAATTATAGTTGAAAATGTCACAGGAATTTATGAAATAATTTAAATGATTATTTAATAGAAAATAGATTTAATTAGCGACGTAATTAAATAAATAATATTTATTTAATTGATCAAGAAAGAATAAAGGTAAGAATAAATTAATTAAATAATTGAAGTTATTTAATTAATAGAGGACAAATGACTTTAAAAAATAATTAAATAATTAACATTATTTAATTAATAGAAATGAAGATGGACGAACTATGAATAAGTTAAGGGTCATAGGCCTAGGACAATTTTGAGTGTCTACAGTTTTCCCCTCTTTGATACGATGTTGTTTATCACATTGTGTCAAAGAAAATTTATAAAAAATATGCCCTAGTGAAAGGGAGAATGACAAGTAGGTAGTGGTATGCCCCCTCGAGAGGATAGGGAGGTTCAAAGAACACAAGTGTGCTCTCGACATGGATGAGAGAACTAGAAGATGAAGGAAAAAAGGGTAGAGGAACATAGATAAGTGTGGTGAAGATGTAGAAAAGAAGAAATGTTAGAGCGAAAAAGATGAGTAGTAGCATAGAAGACATGGATGTTAAAAGAATCTCGAAATCTTCAATACTTTTCCAAATACATAATAGGTCCTACATGAATCATCATTGGGAATTACATGAAACAAATGGATAATAAACACCATGATATGAGATAGACCAAGGTGTACAAAGTCATCCACTTGCAAAAATAGACAGTCCCAGACAAGGAGTTTCCTAGCTCATACTAAGGGAAAAATTACCCCAATTTTTTGTCAAGATAGACCATAGACAACAATTAAAGAAAAAGAAAAAGTCATGAGACATTATTTATCCTCTAAATCCTTCATGGGACATCCTCGAGGAAGTTATTAACCTGAATTGAAAAGAAAGTTAAAAGACAGTCGCCAGACAACAATCAAAGGAAAATAGTCTTGAAACATCCTTGCTTCTCTAAATCCTTCATGGGACATCCTCGAGAAAGCTAGTAATCAAACTCAAAGACAAAGCCAAATAGAAAGATAAGATAAAACAAGCCATAAAGTCAATAGCCAATAGGAATATTTTCCAAAACTTGATATGTTGTTTGTTTGATAAGATGATTATTTGTTAAAGCCTAGTTTCAGGGATGACACATACTGTATAAGATGTTGATTCTGGTTTCGATGTTGTGACTATCTGTGTAAGGCATGACGAAGCCTGGTTTCAAAAAGACATGTACCATATAAGACGTTGAGTCTGATTTTGTTGATGCAACAAGCTATATGAGGCTATGATGATTGTTAAATGATAATGTATGTTGTCAAGGACACATCTTGTATAAGACATAAGTTGATTGTTTTGGAAATTTGTTTGATTTGACTTGATGAAATTGTTGACTTGTTTTTCTTGTTGATGTGTGACTTGTCTTGATGTTTTGACCATTGTTTGTGTGTGATGACAGTGTATGACTTATGTTGACTGGCATGATGTACCCTAAAGGACTAACCAAGTGCGGCCTTGGGGGATCATCAATTGATGGCCTTGCCTACATTATACACATAGAGACCTCATAGTTCGAGTTGACCAATGAATTTGATGTACAAAGAATGAGTCATGATTTTATGTGTGTGATATGTGACAAACCTAGAAAGAAAGACCTAATGCCTCAAGGGTGCATCAAGTGATGGTATTTCCTACGTCCAATCGTAGAGGCAACATAGTTCAACTATGTCTATGATAGACTTGACACAACTGACTCTGACTTTGTGTTTAGGATTTTTGACATGTTTTGATTTGTCTTTTTGGGGTTTTATGTTTTTTTTGGATTTTGTCATTTTATGAGGATCATGAAAAATGCATGTGAATGATGCCTACACACAAGAATCCAAGGACAACATGATCTTGCTCCTAGTCAAGTTAAAAACGAATTGCCAAGTGATGATGATGACGACGTTATTTGACATGGGAAGGACACATCCCAAAACAATGTGAGGATGACAATAATGTGACTTAAGGATCAAAGTTTGTAGCACAGTGAGCAACAAATCCAAGGAATGTTTTGGATGATGTGTTAGGATTCCTAGCAAGATTATATGGATTAGGCTGGTTGCATTTGGACTAACATATTTAGGACTAGATGGGATGATGGAGGATCATTAGACCATTGACAAGCGAAACCAAGACAAGTGATATGTATGAAGAGATGATGGGTGGCATTGGTAAAAGCCAAGAGACATGAGGATTATGGGTTGGAAGAATTAGCATTTAGTCTCCAAGGACAATGTTGCATAGGGATCATTTGTCTTTTTTGAGGTATGGGCATGGATAATTCTATGAAGGAAATGACATGATACTTTATGGATAGTGTATGACCAAAGGATAAACATGTCAAGAGTTTTCCCAAAGCATAATTTATGTTTTTACCCTAGTTCTTATCAAGATCAAGGTAGGTGGAAGAATGGATGGAAATATATGGGTTAAAGGGGTATATGGAAATACCATAAAAAATGTCATTCAAAGGGTATGGGAGATGAGACAACTTGTCCCCAAGTGTAATTGTGCATATAGATAATTGAATTTACACATGATGCCTATTTGCCAAGTTTTCATCATGGTACTTATCCAAAGTGCCATAAAATAGTTTTCACTATTGGATGAAATGTTTTTCTCTTTACTATTTTCTTGATTTTTTTTTAACTATTACCAAGATGCCTGTTTGCCATATTTTCATCAAGTTAACAATTTTTGTTTTGTTTTGTTTTTTTTTTAAATATTTTCTAGATGGCCTTGATGCTTTAGATGATCACTGATTGTGCTGAATCCATTGATGGTGCTGATGTAGAGACTGGTGCCATGATATGCCAATAATGACCTTGGTGAAGTAGTTTCCTTGTCAGGATCATAGCGCTTGCATATAATTGATTGATGTCATTGTGATCCTTGTTGATACTAGAGTTGGCCTTTTCAGAAAATGCACATTGTGATAGAGTGCCATGAGAGGCCTTATGATAAAGAGTTTCTACCAAGATGCGATGGATTTGTGACATGGGATTTTGGACTTTAAGCAAGATGTTGGATTATGATGGATGATGGTAGATGTGGGGGGATTGTTTGGATGTTTGGATGAATCACTTTTTATTTTTCAAAGTTGGGATATTGAATGGTGAAGTTTTGAATTTTGATGGGGATAACGTTTGGAACCAACACTTTTATATGCCTTGCTTGAGGACCATTTTGAAGGAGGTGGACATTTATTATATGTGGGAGTCCTCTCTTCTTGTGGCTCCACATTTTGATTGACTTTTAATTTTGAACTATTTTCTTTGCTTGATCCATTTTATTTTGGGATATATTTTAACTTCATTTGTCCACTTGTATTTTTGTTTGATTCAATGGCCCTTGAAATTTGATTTTGAACTTTGGCTTTGTAATAATTTTCTTTTTTTTGGTCCTAATGGGTAGATTTAGTGAACTGGGAATGATGGTTTGTGGTGTTGAGGGAAGGAGTGTTGTCAACAATCTTATGGTAAGAACCACTCCTGAGACCCATTTTGATGTTTGTATTAGATAAAGTTTCCCCCAATATCGAGGAGGTATCACTAACATTATTTGAATTTCTGATTGAAGAATAGCTAAGACCCTGATGTTTAAAATTTTCTAGACACTATACTGGTTCTAGAATTCCTTGCTCGTGTAGGCCTAGTCCTTTTCCCTGATACCACATGCTTTGAAATATTTTGTTTGTGATGGGGTATTTGTTATTCTAGAAACAAGATGAGATCCCATCATTGTGTATGTGGAGATCATTAGTTAGTATTTTCTCATCTGCAAGAAATCTTGCTTTGACAAAGATAGATGATCCTAGATGATAAGATGTCATAGCTTCATTGACATGCTAGATACATTTCTGATTAACATATTTTGTTTGATTAGATTCTGATAGTTCTTCAAAAGATATCAATATTTCCAAGTCAATGTTAAAACTATCTTTATGGTCATTGTCATAGAGTCCAGTGAATTCAGCTATAGCTTGATCATTTGCAAATATGTCTAGAGTAGGAGACTCTTGTTCTAGAGTGTGATCATCTATGTGTCCCATAGAGGCAAGTGTCTCATTTTGGGAAATGACAGTGTTGGGATTTTGGGTAGGATTGACTTCACATGTTTGATCATGAATGGTATAAAGGTTGATAAGTGGATCATTTTGGATTTCTTGATCAATGGTAGTGTCTTGATCAAATATGGGTTTTTCTTGAATGATATGGTTGGGAAGGGAATCTTGATCAAGGATAGGTGTATTTTGGATGCCTTGATTATATAGAAGGACTTCTTGGATAGACTTAAAGATAGGGTCATGGGATGGACTACTTTGATCTTAACATGAAGGTGAAGCCATGATGTCATGCTTTAGAATTTCCATCTGACATGTATCCTCAAGTTTAGTAGATGGGAGTTGAATTTAGAGACCATGACTAGATGCATTTTTATGACTAGATGTAGATTGAGATGGAATGGACTGAAAGGGATTAGTGGATGAAGGTCTAGGATAGGACATGGAGGCTTGGAAGGGATTAGTGGGAAGTTGGTTTTCCTTATCAAGGTTAGGATAGGTATGATTAATAGATTTCTGTCATAGATTAATGGCATAGATTATGTCAAGTGACTCTTGATAATGATGACATATGGATGAATGAATAGGACTTATGGATTGTTGGTAGGAAGGGTATGTGGGTAGTTGACCATGGGTTGAGGTTGATTGGCATTTGGATTGGATAAAGTATCTTTTGAAGTCTATGCCTTGTTGCTATTGACCCATGCAAAGTAATTGGTATTCAACTTGACTAGCAATTATATCAAGGTGAATGGAAGACATGGTGGTGGATGGTAATGCAAATGATATGGAATTATGCCTATAAATGATATGATTTTAGTTTATGTTTTTGAATTTTTCTGGATATAAGGAAATGAATGCTAATGCAACTATATTTTTGGTATTTTTTGGCAAATAAGGATTGTCTAAAATGATGTTATGCTAGGATGACTGTGTCTAAGTATGCAAAAGTCTAAGCAAAATTCTAAGGTAATGAATTTTGAATGATTCTAAAAGGAGGTTACCTACCACCTATAGTTTAACCAAGGCTACAATTTAGTTTTTTCAAGGAACCTATGTAGGACTAGGACCAAAAGATAAGGTGAACTCCCAAACTAGACTGATGAGATGGAAGGAATCACACGTAGGACAAAAGATATGTTGACAAGTGACTAGGTTCAATGACAATGTTTGTTGAAGCAAGGGTTTTCCAAAAATGTGGAAAGTTATCCTATTCTAAGATATGCAAGGTAATTATCCTAAGATGCAACTAAATTGTGTAACTAGGATTCATATCACCAAATCTAAATGATACCTAAAAGATGCTATTATGCAAGGTATGAGCAAAATTTCTGGTTTTATGTCTAAGGATCACTGTGAAAAGAGAAATCAAAGACTGATATGACTATTTGGTTTTGGACAGTGATAGTGAATTCTAGTTTTCTGGTTCTCAGCAAAATGGGGTTTAGGTTTATATGTGTGTCACAGTATTTAACAAATGCAGTTCTCAGGGTCATATGCGGTTTTTGAGTAAACTATGTCTCAGTCTTATGTCAAGAAAATGTGACTCACTATGACATATACGACTAAATTTTAAAAAAATGTGACTCACTAAGATAGATGTGGCTAACTGCTAAACAGATGTGACTCAATTTTGATAGAGTGAGCTTAGTTTTGATAGTTACAAGTTTTTGGTTAACAAATGCGACTTATTTTGACATTTGCGATTTTCTAATTAACAGATGCGACTCTTTTTGACAGGTGTGATTTTCTGATGAACTGGGGTTTTGAATGACTCTATTTCATGATCAAATTTTGAAAAATATAGACAATCTAAAAAAAAGTGTTTTGGTTTGATAATCATGAACGTGTATATTTCTAGAAAACATGAACAATCCTAAGGTTGGCAATGGCAATACTTGTTGAATTCTCACTTGGGTTTCCCCAGCTATGCTTATTCAAAGTGGATGACTAGAAGCTTGAGCAGACTGGCTCCCCCTTACATGACACACACTTCTCAAGTCAACCAAGCTTCAGTTCCCATGACTCTTCCATGGAAAACTTTTCATCTCTACTAAGAATCGTATAAGCGTGAGATGGCTTCAGAGGTCCAACCTCTTGCACCAGTAAATAGGGGTTTTTGGTTAATCTATAAAAAATTTGGCTAATCAGTATGGGCACCCATTTAGAAGGCCACATGAGAGGAAATATTATCCCATTCTGTAGAGGTTAGGATCTACAAGTTTTGATGCACCACTAGGGTACTGAGGGAATCAATTGCTGGTCTGTAGGAGCTCCTATAATGCTGAATTTTCTTCAACATTAGAATTTGTATACTGGTTGGGAGTAGCTTGGATTTAGCTCATCACCAATTATGAGTCACTTTGGGGTGAGTAATTTTTCCCACCAAAGCAGGTCCAAATTCTAGAGTCAATAACAGTTTCTCTTACACCTAGGATCACACGAATGCACAAGGGGAGAGGATACTTCTGTTATTGAATCGAGTTCTAATCTAACAATTTGTGCAAATGCACCAAACATAGAAGACAACGATTATTTTTAATCCCAAATGATGATTATCTATTCTACTTAAGGAATTAATTTGTTTTAAAGATTTATCTTCGACTTTGGTCCTGCACACAAATCGTTAGTAGTTTTCATAAATTTCTTCGGCAAAGGTTCTGCAAGACAAGTGATTAGTAGTTTGATTTCTTTCTCTGTCTTTTTCAATCATCCTACAAAAGAGTTTGTATGATTTTCATCTATGAATCATCCTGCAAACACTATGTTAACTCCCCTAAAATACACGTTGCAAACTCAAAATTAGTTGTAGAAAAAGTTAAAAAATAAAAATGAAAACACAAAATTTCGTAAAACTTATTACTAGTCAAATGTGTCATAGAAAAGCGTAGATGCATCGTAGAATATCATATTGATTGCGAAATGTCATATATAGCTCAAAATGTCAGTTGCATCATTTCGTACTGCAAATGCATCTCGTCGTACCTTTACCTGCAAAATTCAAAATTTCTATGGATTTTGAAGATGGTGTCTTCATGTTGGGTTCACTAATGTAATGCTAAGGAAAAATTGAAGACAAGAAGGTTCAACAATTCTACATGCAATAAACTCTAAATCTATCATACACTAACAATAAAGAACAATGGAAATATGAAAAGCATATATAAATAGAAAGATCTCACTGAACATCTGTATAATTCCATGAATAACCTCAATTGGACTTCTCCATTTTTTCATTGTATAATAATTTCCGTCGGATTTCTCTTAAGTTTACAAATATGGCCTATTGATAATGATTTAGCAAAATATCAAAGATTATTAAAGTCACTTCCTAAAAGTATACAGATTTTAGGAGGAGGAATAATGACAAAGGTTAGGTCAATTTATAGAAAATTGGTTTTTGAACGATTGGCTCAGATTCAAAAGACAGATCGATGATTGAGATTGATGAATTTCATGCGATAGAGATTTAGTGTCAGTAATAACGTGAGTGAAAAAGAATAACTGATGGAGATTAAATTAAATAATAATTTTCTTTAGTCAAGACTGTTCAAAATTCAGAAGAATAATGATTGCATGTAAAAGATAAAGATTGAAATAGATGAAATGGTTTGTTCGAACACACAAATTAATTAATTAATTAAATAAAGTTATTTAATTAATAAAGGTTTGCATGCAAAATCATAAGACTGACTATCAAACCAAAATGTTTGTTTGTTAGAAATAATCAATATTAAATCAGGAGATAACTGACTGGTTTAACTAAATCTTGACCTAAGTAGTAAATGAATAATTAGATAACTAAGTGATTATCTAATCATAGAGGAATATGCAAAGAATAATTATTTTTATGAATTAAATGATTATTTAATTCAACATTCAAAATTCAGAGATTAAATTAAATAAATAAAGATTTATTTAATTGACTCGAGAAAAGATTTTAGAGTAATTAAATAATTGGAAATGAATATTTAATTATAATAAAAAATGTGATGAGAGTAAATTAAATAATAATTTATTTAATTTGGAAAGAGGATTAATTAATTAGTAACATAATTAAATAGTCAAGAAAACATAAAGGTGAAAATGAATTAATTAAATAATTAAAGTTATTTAATTAATGGCGAATAAGTGATCTTAGAAAATAATTAAATAATTAACATTATTTAATCATGACAATGAAGATGAGAATTAATTAATAAAGTTTGCATGTAGAAGATCTAGATAACTGGCTGACTAAGACATAAAGTCTATTTGTTAGAAACAATCGGATATTAAATCACCAGAGATAACTGAATGATTAAATTAGATCTAGAGACAAGTGTTAAATAACTAATTAGATAGCTAAGTGATTATCTAATTATAAAATAATATGATATAGATAATTCTTTTTTATGAATTAAATAATTATTTAATTCAACATTCATGATTTTAGAATTAAATTAAATAAATAAATATTTATTTAATTAAATGGAGAAAAGGCTAAAGAATAATTAAATAATTTTAGATGATTATTTAATTATAGTTGAAAATATCACATGGATTTATTAAATAATTAAAGTTATTTAATTAATAGAGGACAAATGACTTTAGAAAATAATTAACTAATTAACATTATTTATTTAATAGAAATGAAGATGAATGAATTATGAAGAAGTTAAGGGTCGCAGGACTAGGACAATTTTTAGTGTCTACAGATGCTATTTTTGATCATGTGCATTTTTCACCTATGACAGTACCTTGGTTAGAGCCTTAGTTATCACTTGGATTTGATGCTTGTGTTCTTGGATTGGTGCATCTTCACCTTAGCATGTTCCTTTTCTTCCATAGGTGGCATGTTGGAGGATGAGAGGAGTTCTTGCTTGAGATGGTGGTCACTTTTTTCTTATTGCAAGCATCTTAATGGAGCATGAGAGCATTCTGGAAATTCATGTGGTTTCATGTGTGGCTATGATGATGTATTTAATTGATTGATCCCTTATGTAATGTATACAATAAGTGGGAGAATTTTGAGATATGGTATTGTACAACATTGCATAAAATTTTATATTATAATATTGTAGTTAAATAATCATTTAGTTATGATGCACCTAGGACGTATGGTTAATCACACTAGGTAATTATTTGGGGACCAGTTATAAGTTGTATTGTAACATTGTATTATTATTTAATGTGTGAGAGACATGTGATAATAATTTAATATTGGGTAATATTAAATAAAGTAAAAACTTAGTATGCAATATTAAATAAGGGGTTAGTGGTTTTGTATTCACATGGTTTTGTGGTACATGGTTCTATACTACCACTTGGTTGTATTTGTGTGAACTTGTCTATAAAAGTAAGGACATGTTTAGTGGTTAAGGTTGGCTAGGTGAGTGGGCTATCATTATTGAGTCTTTCTGAGGAGTGAATATGTGAAGCATGGAATGGGATGTTTGGATTCATACTTGGACACATGGGGATGCATTGGAGAGGCCGAATGCTTTATAGATATTCATTGCAACTCTTATATTGCTTAATTGCTATATAATAGATGAAGTATGGATGCTTTTTGAGGTTGGGTTTTTCCCCCTTGAGGGTTTTCCCAAGGTATATCTTGTGTTATCTTGTGGCTTGTCTATTTGATCTATGCATTATGGCTACTTGAATACATTATTTTCTCTCTTGGGGTTATGTAGGAAAGGGATTAAGATTGTGGGTATTCATATATTATTTCCTAACAAGAGGTTTGCTAAAGAAATGCAGATGGAATTTGAAATGTCTATGTTAGGTGAGTTGTCATTCTTTCTTGGACTTCAAATTGTATATTCAAATAAGGGAATCTTTATCTCTTAAGAAAAGCATGTTAAGGAGACACCGAATAAGTTTGGTATGGAATATTGTAAACTAGTGAGTACTCCAATGGTAACTAGTTGCCATTTGAGTAAGGATGATGTATCACCTAAGGTTGATCAGATTTTTTATGTCTATAATTAGAGGCCTACTATACTTAACTACTTAAGGGCCTGATATAATGCAATTTGTTTGTTTAGTTTTAAGATTTCAAGCTGACCCAAATGAAACTCATGTAAAATTTGTCAAGAGAATTTTTAGATATTTGAAGAGCACTTCAAACTATGGATTGTGGTATCAAAAGGGTAATAATTTTTTTTTGAATGCATATAACAATGTTTATTGGGTTGGTAATGTTTATGAAAACATTAGTACCAGTGGTGGAACTTTCTTTTTGGGAGACAAATTAATCTCTTGGTTCAATAAGAATAAGGAATTAGTGCCCTTATCAATAGTAGAAGTAGAATATATTGTTGCAGCATCCTATTGCACTCAGGTGTTGTGGATGAAGAAAAATTTGAAGGACATCAAGGTGATGTATGATGAGCCTATTCCAATTTTATGTGATAATAAAAGTACCATCAATATATAAAAGTATCTAGTGACTCATGTTAGAACAAAGCACATATCTATCAGGTATCACTTCTTAAGAGAGAAATTTGTTGATTAGGAAGGAAGGTTGGAGTATGTGCCCACAAAGGAATAAATTGTAGAAGGTTGGAGTATGTGCCCACAAAGGAATAAATTGTAGACATATTTAAAAAGTCACTTTCAAAGGATTCCTTTGAGCATGTTAGCTAGAAGCTAGGGGTTTCTTCCCTTCCTAACTAGATGTAGAGTTGGTGTATCTATCTAGGGGGAGCAATTCAAGATACATTTCTATCCCTAGATTGATGAAGGCTACCTCTTAGGTGGAGTAGGTAGAATAATTTTGAAGGTTATCTAGTTAGGGGGAGCTTGTATGCTTTGGAAAGCTAGGTTGAATCCCATTGGCCCTTTGTCATTGATATCAAAGGGGGAGAGATAGAAAAAAGTGTAAATAGAATATCCTATTAATGGTGCTCTCATTGGTGTTGCCATCAATGTCAAAGGGGGAGATTGTTGCAAGTATGTTTCAAGTGTTTTCATTGATGTCAACAATATGGATTTTTCTAGTTGAAGGTTCTTGATGATTTTTTCTATGTTGTCAGTAAGGTAGAAATATGTGGCTGGTTGCATGTGCTCAAATCAAGATTATTAAGTATAATGTATGAAGTTGGCTGTCATGAGTTGCTATAGTAATTATTTTTTGTTACTCATGAATGTGTATATGACTCTATGTATGTTGTATTCATTATGTGTTACTATAATTTGTATATAATAATCTCTTTTAGTTAGTGGCTCAAGAAAGTGATCAAAAAAGGATCTCGATAATTCTTCACATTTCTTTGCATTTTAAGATATGGTTTCATGGTTTGAATAGTAGAAAAAATGAAGTATGAAGCATTTATTTTCTAATTTTTAGATCATGTATGTTACCTATAGAGGAGGGGGACCAACCACACCAAGGCTCTATGTCACGGAGAGCCAAGAGTGTAAGGTTTCCCTAGTCTACCTTAGATTGAATAAGAGATTTTAGGTCAAGGATAGAGAATGAAGAGCACTCTCAAGTGCTTCTATCACTCTACTAACCTAAGAGTTTTGATGGGGCTAAATGAGAATGCTTTTGGAACTAGAACTATACCTCAAAAAACTCTCTGTTAGAGGACATCAACATGAGTCAGGGATGATAACGTGGTGTGTTGGCATCTCATTGGGGCACTGGCATCCATACAGCCATAAAGTGTAAAAGGATAGTGAAAGGTACAAGAGCCTACTAAATACTTAACGATTTAGGTTTAATCTACTAACTAAAATGATAATGAACAAAACAAACAAAGTAACTAGAATGATGATATGGAAGATGACAAGGATGAAGGTGATGGAGATTAACTCATGAGGAGTCCAGCTCACTAGAAAGCTCCACCCAAACGCATAGCTACACACAGACGAGAGAGGAAAAATATTGGGGTTGTAAGGGTTTGCCTCAATCAAAACACCACTTTGATGTTCCCACCTCCATGAATAGCTAGATAATCGAAAGATAAAAATACGATAAAGGAAATAATGCTAGAATAGAAATGGAATTGAATACTATAAGAGGCACAAAGCTACACAAATCTAACAATAGAGTAAGAAAAAGTGTTACCACCATCGAACAAATGAACTCAAGGCTAATGAGAGAGGAATGCAGGCCCACAATAATGGTAGAGTTGACACAACCACAACAACACTGAAAGTAGCCTCACTAGGCACCAAGCTGTAGCTTTTGTGGTAGATGTGAAGAATGTTGTGATGTTGGAATGAAGCCAATAGTGTAATGAATAGCAAGAGTGTGGAGAAAGAAGTGTCAAGAACATGGAGCAAGATCAAGATGGCAAGTGAAATTGTGAAGAAGCATGAAGAAGATGGAATGAAGGTAAAAGATATGCATTTAAAGAAGAATTAAGAGGGAAAGAGTTGTTCTCGGGCTGGAAAGAAGGCACCAAGGAATTACGCTTCATCACCAATGGAGAACGTAACATCTCTACAAATTCCAAAGGCCAAAATATTTCAGGGATTTCAGCATGTTGTGAAGACATCCGTATGATGTGCATGTCTCTGATAGAAATCCTCCCACTAACACAAAGGGTAAGCACCAAGTGGATGCACTACAAATAGGTGATGTGGAATTACTTAGTCTAATTTTATTTTCTAAGGTAGAGGGTGTAAAAGGGGAATTTTTAAGAGGGATGCAAATCCAATACTATATATTTTTCCCCCACTTTAGGGAGCATGAGTATCAATGAGTTTTTAATAAAGTAGAAGAGTTTATAAACATATGCCTAAACCATCAAGGATGCAAACCCAAATTTGGTAAAATCGAAAGCGCTAGGTGTGCAAATAACTCCACATGTACTCTCTCTTGAGGAGGTTCAAACAAAGTACAATAAAGACCCATAGACCAATGATGGAAAAATCCCACAAGATGTAAGCACTTTACAGGTCCTCAAACCTACAAAGAAGGCACCCTCAAGTACTCTCTCTTGAAGGAAGCCCAAATGTGAGGGAACTCTGCAGAGTCGGACAAGAAAGCAGTTTCATAGATGCACTTGTAAAGAAACATGTTAATACACAAACAAAACATGTTAGAAAACAAAAAGAAGCCATGCAGGTAGATGAGAAAGTAAACAATCATGCAGACCATCAAAAATAAAAGAAAGAGCTTTCAAATGGGTCCCTCGGTAACCCTTCAAAAGAAAAGGGGTCCACTCAAGGGACATGTTGTTTCAAAGAGATAAGAGTATTTTTCGCAAATCAATTCAGCATTAAGGAATCCTTTTGAAATATGTTCACTTCATCAAGGAATTTGAAAGGAAGAAGGCCCCCTCACAAGGGGAAGGTCAGAACTTCACTCGTAGGGGAAGGTTCTCCCTCGTTGGAGGAAATTTTTTCAAATTATTTCTTTATGAAGCCATGATGAAGGAAAAATATTCCGCTAGGGGTCCTTGTTGAGGAATACGATTTTTGGAAAATGTCTTGCAAGTGATTTTCCAAAAAAGATTCATTGGCCATCAAATTATTTTTTTGAAAATTGAAGTGACGTAAGATCCCCCCTTAGGATGGTGCATTCCAAACACAAAAGACATGTGACATCCTAAGGAGAGAAAATAAAGAATGAACAAGTGATGTTGTGGCCCACAAAACATAACAAGATGTAATTGTGGTAATGTTTTCATGCATGTGGTGGACAACACATGAGCACCACAACATCATGAAACAAGCATGAAAGATAAGAGAGAAAAAATGTAAGAAGAGACAATAACATTACAAACAAGGTACACAGGGGTGATCTAATATTTTGGGGTAAAAAATCCTCATAAATATAGATAAATAAGTATAATAATATATAAATGAACTTTCATCAACCCTCTACTATATCAGACCATATGAAGAATGTATGTGAAGACAAATTAAAATCAAAAAATTGGGTCAACATGGAAGGGATGCCTAAATTCCCCCAACACTTTGCATTGTCCCTAATTGTTGAAAAATAAATGCACAACAAAGGAAGAATGATGTAACAAATAGAGGAAGTTTTATGACAGATAAAAACTCCTATATCCAAGCACCTATGAGGGTGACAAGGTTCATCTAGGAACACATAATGCAAGCATGAGGAAATAGAAACACAAACACACTCTACTCTATAGATAAAGAAGAGGTGCCCCGTATTCCTCATCAACCAAGAGGTCATCGCTCTACCAGTCTAGATCATTATAAGGAGAAGGCAGATGACCCTGCAAGGTCAGAATATAAATGGGGAACCCTTTGACCCTTCTACAACAAGAGCTTAGGAGGAAGGCCTATCAAGGTCTTCTCTGCTTAGTTCTTATTGGGTGAATGCTAATGATTTCACAAATATCATTGATAGGGTTGGGACCTCATCTAGAGAATTAAACATGCATTTCATAGGAGTTCCATGTGTTAACTCAATGGGCAAGGGAGGAAACACCTAACATTCACTACTAGGCTCACTGAATGACTCGGGAGTAGTGGCAAACTATGGGGATGCAAGGGCTTCCTCCATCACAAGGATGACACAAGCTAATAAAAAACCAACCTCTAAAGAAGGTGAACCCCTCTTCCAACTGCCATTGCTAGCAGGGACATCCTCCATCTTCCGATTTGTTAGGGGATGTGAGATCCCCACAAACAAAGTAAAAGGCATGGATGAAGAGGAGAAAACTATGATACACACCACTAAGGTATTCAACATGCCCATAGTTTTTGAATACAGTGGGATGTCTAGAAGTTACATCAAGAGGGTGGCTCAATCGAAGGAGAAATGCACTCTTGCACCTTCTTCCGATGAGGATCATTTATGCTCGTGATGGGAGCCAGAAGCATAACTGAAGCTAAAGGAATTGAATCAAAGGGGATGGGAGAAGTGGACACAACAAAAGGTGCTAGGGTAGAAGTTGTCGAATCCTCTTCCATATTTTGTAGGGTGACCTACACAGTGGCTAGAGCCTTTCTTTGATGCTTGTGCTCATGTGCAAGGTGATTCCTATGACTTCGAGAGCTAGAGGTTGGGTTTTGAGATGGAACAAAAGACTCCTATTTGACCATCGAAGTATCCACATGACCATTTTTGGTGGAAGGAGAGACTCCTTGATGAGAACAAGAGGGAGAGGTTGAGAGGATAAGGGATCAATAGTGGGTAGGGTTAGCTCTAATGCCTCAATGGAAAGCATCTTCCCATTCACTACCTTATAGGTAGGAGCTTTATGAGGCTGTGAAGGCTAAGGCATAAATGATTTCCCATGGGAATGCTTCCCCTTACCATAATGAGTAGGTTGAGGCAACATGGGTAAGATGGGAAGTTCAAATTTTAGATGCTTGGGCTTTTGGCAAGTGAGCACCACCAAGTTCTCCAACAAACGTCTAGGATTAGAGGATGATGGTGCCATAGTAGGGTGAGAGGAAGCAATAGGAAGGACAATAGAAGGAGAAGGAGAAGGACCTTGGGCATGCTTCTCTTCTTCCCTTTTTCAAGCCAAGGTGTTTTCATGCTCCACCTTAAGACAAGCCCTATGTGAGATGACATAGAGAGAAGGAGGGTATCTCACTTTAGGCATTATTCTCCAACTCTTGTACCTCACATGGGTTCGATACAAGAGGTTTGTCCTAGGAGGAAGCAGACCAACAGGTGTAGGCCAAAAATGATCCAGTGAGTAGCACCCACATGTAATCGGTGGTTTATAACTGGTGTCATGGACTACGTGCACCATACCCTCATGAAAGAAATTTTGAAACTTATGAACCATTGAGGGAACTAAATTCATAGTGACCAACCAAGGGATACGTAGTTTCACTCTAAAGGGCTCAAACCCAAGATTGTGGAAAAGAGTACATTTATGGATTTAGGTCTAACTAAGACCAACAAGGTGATGCAACCGATGGGAGGTATTGAAAGTCCATCATGTGTATGGATGGTACTCCTAAATTTTTCATACCCATCTTTGTGTAATAATTTAAACAACATAATATCCTTAGTGATGACATTCACCTAACACGTAGAGTCAACAAGAAAACCTATTACAATGTTTCCAGTGATTCATGTGGGGATGTATAAGGGAGATGGTTCTCTATTGTAATTCATTGGTAGGTCCTGCAAGGTGAAATTTATGCTAGGAGATCCACTTGTAGGTTGTACAGATGGGATGGGAAGATGTAAAAAGGAGGCTATTACATATACCAAACAGAGCTTTCATAGAGCCCCCAAGGGTTTCACAACTAGACGATGACCCACTTAAGGTTTCATTTTGTGATGCTAATGGAACCTTACAACTATGATACTAGTGGTAAGAGGTTGGGTTGCAAGGCTAAGAACCTCAATACACTCACACCCACAATAATTCTAGGATATGAGGAAAGGGTCTTTTAGCACTACTAAACATAACCAAAATGGTTCACGTCAAGTTCACCAAAATGTAGAGGATGGGGACCAACCACACCAAGGATCCAGGTCACAGAGAGCCAAGAGAGGAAGGCTTCCCTAGTCTATCTTTGGTTGGATAAGAGCTTTAGGTCAAGGATAGAGAATGAAGAGCACTCTCAAGTCCTTCTACCACTCTATTAACCTGAGAGTTTTGATGGGGTCAAATGAGCAAGCTTTTGGAACTTGAACTATACCTCAAATAGCTCTTTTCCAGAGGATAACAATGTGGGTTAGGGATGATAGCACAATGTGCCAGCGTCTCACTAGGGAGCTGACATTCGTACGACCAAAAACTATAAAATTATAGTGAAAGGTACAAGAGCCTACTAACTACTTAGTGGTTGAGGTTTAAAGTACTAACTAAAATGATAATAAACATAACGAACAAAGTAAATAGAATGATGACAAGGAAGATGAAAAGGATGAAGGTGATGCAAATTAACTCATGAGGAGTCTATTTCACTAGAAAGCTCCACTAAAACTCATACCTACACACAATTGAGAGAGGAAAAATATTGGGGATGTGTTGGTGTTTTTTCCAACTAAACCATGAGACTCTCTAAAAAGTAGCCAACCTCTATATTCAAGAATCACGAAATCTAGTGGCTAACAAATGAGTATGGATTCAACAACCCCTACTCCTACTCTTCAGGCTCTATGGGACCTAGGAGGGTATTCATTATTGTTTTCATATGATATTTAATTCCTCAAGAAAACTTCTATACACAGATCCATTCCTACCATATGCAAATAAACACAATTCATCAAAGTTTTGGCTGACCTTTAGACAAACTACCATATATTGCTAGGAATTAGGTAACATTTCAAGCACATACATCATAATTGGAAGATTTAATTGATTTATGATTTTCATTCTCATCCTGAATCCCTAGCTAGGCACATCACTAACTCAAGTATCTTTAAAATAACATAATACAGAGACTAGTGCTTCATAAATTAGGATAACATAGTCAAATTTGCAACAACCAGTAATAAATTAGCCATTTATCTAAGAAATTGGTGGACTATTATAATAATACCTTGAAACATTCAACTCACTACATTTGAAAAGTAACTTCTTACCAAACCTTGTGCTCTTTCCTCACAAACTTGTGACCTCATTTAAGCATTTAATCAATTCTTTGAATTGAAGCTAAAAAAACCCCACACATTCAATTAGAAAAACTAAAGACAAATAAAAATATCCTTAACCCTTTCATTCATAATCTCCAAGAAAATTGTAGAGGAGAGTATACATTTCAGAATTAATATATGCTCTCATAATCTATGGCTTCTGTAAAACCATTTTAAGATTATTACAAACTTGACAGGAACCCAAGAAATTTTTTTGTTCTAATTATTAATGGTTTTACAATATGCTCCTTGAGCTATTCAATTCTACAGTATCTCAACTATACAAGTACCATCTGTACTCAACCTTAACTATGTTGACATCAACGACAACATTAGTGACAACACCATCAAACACATCCATACTTACAAAAATATCCCCCTTTATCATTGATAGCAACACATGATGTGAAAAACCAAGAAAGATAACATACATGATTTTAAGAAGTGACAACCTGCACAAGCATAAAATAGTCAAATGATTCTCTCTCCCCATTTGACATCAATGGCAAAGGAAATTCTTTCCTACTAAAGCTCTGTTCACCCCCCCTTAGGAGTACACCCACATTACATACTACAACAATGCAATTTTCTACTCCCCTTGAGGAGTAGACCTCAATCATTAGTCCAAATCAAAAGAGTTTATGAATCCACTAGATTAATGCACCTCCATGTGCAGTTAGTTCAAAGAAGGAGGGGCAATAACCCCTAACTTCCCTCTGAGATACTCAAAGGTATCCTTTGGAAGGTCCTTAGTGAATATGTTTGCAACCTATTCCTTGGTAGGTACATATTCAAGTCTAACTTCATTTTGTAATACCTTCTCCCTCAAGAAGTGATACTTGATAGATATGTGTTTTTTTCTAGAATCCATCACTAGATTCTTCAAAATGTTTATAGCACTTGTATTGTCACAAAATATAGAGATAGATTCATCACTCACCACACATATGTCCATCAAGGTTTGCTTCATCCAAAGTACCTTTGTATAGCAAGATGTTGCTGCAATATACTCTGCTTCTGCAATGGATAAAGAAACTGAATCTTGTTTCTTGCTCAACCATGAAACTACTCTTCCACCAAGGAAGAATGCACCACCACTTGTACTCTTTTGGTCATCTACACAACCAGCCCAATATGCATCAATGTAGGCATTCAATGTGAAATCATTGTTCTTCAGATACCATAGCCCATAATCTAGAGTTCCTTTAAGATATTTGAATATTCTCTTCACAACTGGAACATGTGATTCCTTAGGTTCTGATTGAAATGTTGCAACTAAACATACTGCATGCATGATATCCGGTCTAGTAGGAGTAAGATACAAAAATCCACCAATCATGGATCTGTACATGCTCTGATCAACTTTAGCTAATTCATCATTCTTACTCAACTTACATCTGGCTGCCATAGGGGTACAAACTATTTTGGAGTCATTCATTCCAAACTTCATTAACAGTTCTTTAACATACTTAGATTGTGAAATGAATATCCCTTTTTTAGTTTGACTTACTTGAAGTCCAAGGAGGAAAGTCAATTCACCAATCATAGAATTTTCAAATTCATTTTGCATCTCTTCAGAAAATTTCTTACACATACCTTCATTTCTACCAAATATGATGTCATCAACATATACCATAATTATTAACATTTTTTTTTCTCAATCTTGAAGTAAAGATTGATGTCTACAGATCCTTTGTTGAATCCTTGATTTTTCAAGTATCTATCCAATCTAGCATACCAAGCTCTAGGAGCTTGTTTAAGTCCATATAATGCTTTCTTTAACTTGCAAACCATGTCCAAATTGTTTGAAAACTAAAAAAATTCTGGTTGCTCCATATATACTTCTTCTTCTAGTTCTCCATTTAGAAATAGACTTGACATCCATCTGATACACTTTGAAGTCTTTATGAGCTAAAAATGCCAAGAACATCTGAATGGCCTCCATTCTTGCTACAAGTGCAAAAGTTTCTTCAAAATCTATTCCTTCAACCTTTGAATATCCTTTACATACAAGTCTTTCTTTATTCCTTATGAATTTACCATCTTCATTTAGCTTATTTCTGAATACCCATTTTAAACCAATTACATTCTTGTTTGCAGGTCTAGGGACTAGTTCCCATGTCTCATCCTTCTCTATCTATTGTAGTTCCTCTTTCATTGCTTTAACCCGACTTTCATAATTACATGCTTCAGTCATAGTCTTAGGTTCTATCTTAGAAAGTAAACAAAATTTTACCTCATCCACTTTTCAACTTGTCTTTACTCCGTCACTTATGTCTCCAATTATTTGTTCCTCTGGATGATTTCTCTGTACATATTTATTAGTATTAGGTGTAGGTTCTGAAATTTATTCTTTATCACTTTGTTCTTTTTCTTCCTTTTCTTCTTCTTCTACTTTCCCATAGATAGGATCATTAGGTTCAAATTTATTTATTCCTACTGGTCTATGCATAGCTTAATCAACCTTTACATTAGCACTTTCAATTATTTTCCTCAGTCTCTTATTAAAGCATCTATATGCCTTTCTATTATCTGAATATCCAAATAAAATTCCTTCAACACATCTAGCATCAAAATTTCAAATATTTTAATCATCTCTTTTGATGTAATATCTACTTCCAAATACTTTAAAGTATTTAATAGTAGGAGTCTTACCAGTCCACAACTCATAAAGGGGTCTTAGTGTTGTTACCTTTGATCTAAACTCTATTAAGAGTGTAAACAATAGTGTGGATTGCTTCTCTCCAATACATATTAGGAACATTTTCTTCTTTCATTATAGTTATTGCAACCTCTTGAATAGTCTGGTTCTTTCTTTCCATAACTCCATTCTTCTGAGGGGTTTTAGGAGCAAAAAAATATCTCTTTATGCCATGCTCTTCATAGAATGTATTGAACTCACTAGATGTAAATTCTCCACCTCTACCATACCTTAAGCATTTAATTTTTAGGTTTTCCTCATTTTCTACTCTTTCCTTAAACACCTTGAATCTATCAAGAGCCTGAGCCTTTTCTCTAAGAATTTTAACCCATGTCATCCTAGACTAATCATCAATTAAGAGCATAAACTACCTATCACAATTTAGGATTCCTATTCTTGTAGGACCACAAAGGTCTGTATGGATTAATTCTAACATTCTGGTAGATGATTGTTCCTTTCTTTTAAAACTATTTCTTGTTTGTTTTTTGAATTAGCAACTTCTGCAAATTGAATTTGAAGGCTTTGTGATTCTAGGTAGATCTTTGAAAACTTCCCTAGAACTAATCCTGATCAGATTATCAAAATTCACATGTCCCATCCTCTGGTGCTAGAGTCAACTCTTAGTAGTTTGAGAAATAAAACACTAACCATCACCACCCTTAAGTTGATAGAGGTTTCCATGAGTTCTTTTTCCACCTGCTACCACAGTTCCAGATCCTTTTATGATCTCACAAGTGTTATCCTGAAACATAAGCTTAAAACCTTTGCTGCACATTTGTCTAACACCTAAGAGATTATGCCTTAAATCCTTTACATAATAAACATCGTCAGTATTATGTTTTTCATAAAAATTAATTGTTCCTTTACCAAAAATCTTAGCACCAGAGTCATCTCCAAACATAACTATTCCTCCATCATACTTCTCAAGTTTAGTGAACTTACTCTTATCTCCAAACATATGATTTGAACATCCGTTATCAATTACCCAAAAGTCTTCATCCTATCTAGCATGAAAAGCAGTTACTAGCGTACCTTGTATTTCATCCTCTTGCTCTTCAAACCATATTCCTTTGTATATCTTCCATGGTTAGTGGATACAACTTTATTTTCTATGGCTAGAAATAAACATTCATATTTATCCTCCTTAAAGTTAGATTCATCATCAGAAATTCCTGCATCTTATTTGACATAATACAATTTCTTAAACATCTTATCCTTTTTATCTTTGTGATTATTGTTATTGTCCTTGTTCTTCTTGTGCATAGCTCTATTAGGATATATTGATTCATAATGACCAATATTTCCACTGCTGAAACACTTGAAAGGAAACTTACCTTTATATTTATGAGTACCTTTCTTCAATCTCCTTGTGAAATTTTCTTCCAAATCTTTTGAATCATCATCATCCGAGTCATCTCCTATCTTCATTGCTTTAAAATCTACTTCAATCTTCTCCTTCTCTCTAGAAAATTTTCTCATCTCTAATGTAGTCAAGACACTGAATAGGTGCTCCTTAGTAAATGTCTTTAGATCATATGATTCTTTAAGAGAAGATACTTTGTCACTATAATTGTCTGGTAGGGTCATCAATATCTTCTCAATTATATCTTCATCTGGCATGGTACCACCTTGATTCTTGATTTCAATTGCTATACCTTCAACTCTCTGATAATAGCTTGCAATGTCTTCTCCATCTTCCATTCTCGAGTTCTCAAAATTTTTCTTAGCAATTATTTTACTTTACAACTTTACTCTTTCATTCCCTTCATAAATTTCTTTCAATTTTACCCACACTTCATGAGCAGTGGCTAGAGAAATAAGTTTTGTTCTTTAAGTTTTAGATAGAGCACTGAAGATAGCATACCTTTCCCTTTCATTCTCAACATAATCTACAATCTCGTCAGCATAGGAAGGACCATTGATTGATATAACATAATTTTTTTCCACAGCCTTCAAGTATTAAAACCAAGTGAAATCTAATAACCTCTCATCTGTTCTTTCTAATCATTGTAATCAGGTCCATCACAAATAGGAATCTACAACTTGTGCACCATTTGATATACCTTAAGCAGTTAATCTTTTCACTGAGGAAACAAAGCTTTGATACCAATTGTTGAAATGCACAAGACAACTAAGAGGGGGGTGAATCGGTTGTATCAAATATCTTTACTTCTAAACTTAATATTTTCACTTTAACTGCAATTTGTTATTAAGTGTGAAAATGAAATCCAAATAACATAAAGCAAACACTAGAGACACTAGATTTACATGGAAAACACAGTGAGGATTAACTCACAATAGAGTAGTAATGCAATACTGGATACAAAGGCTCACTACCAACAAAGGACTCACTGTCCAGAAGGAGGCTCACTGCCTACAAAAAAAGAAAGGATAAATGAAGATCCACCACAAAGTTTCCACACATTCAAAATTTGATCATAAGATTGTAGACACCATCATTTCACTGCTTTTAGGAATCTAACACCTTAAAGTACTATTGCCTCAATTCAATCTTCCATACTGCTTTTCGTACTTGGTCACATAGTTCACTTACTTACTCAAATTATGGATGGATGAATATCAAATTCACTACAAATTTATTTAATTTTATACCATCTTTAACCCTAGAAACATTCTCCAAGGTCGGCAATACAATTTTATTTACAAATTCAAACTAGGTCGGATACTCAACATTCCTGTGATGGATAAGAATGAGGACCAATTAAATATTTAATTTAGGATCCAAAAAACATCTTGGATCAATCACAAGCTTCCTCAAATTGATGCAAATACTTAATGTAACATGTAGATACCAGGTTGACCAAACCTAATGAGAACACCAATGATCTTTGAAGTAGAAACATCTCCATCAAGATGATCACACGTGGATCACAAGCATGATTCACCAGACATTTTCCATCTCTGAGAATACTTTAGGTACACCCAAAAAAATTACAACAAACTTCATTCATAGAAAAATCTTCAATAGTCCAACTAGACCAACCAACAACACACAAGAGCTCTAGAGTAGGTCTTCCGGAGTGCCAAATCACAAGCAAATTTGTCAGAAAACATAAACCATTAGAAAGAATCATCTCCCAGATATGCAAGATCTGAAACCAAATATAAAAATACCATGGAGCCAAAACATTTCTCCCAGTCCACTCACAAATAGTTCCACCAAACCAATTCACACATTGGTGAACGTATCTTTTACTCTCCATCAAACTAGAAGCTAAAACTTAGGATATATTATCCATTGAAGCTCATGAAAACACTTACAGATCCACACATGAATAAGATCAACATAGAAGAAATGCATAACACAATATTAGAGCACACTCAGAACACACACTTCAACATTGCCTTCATTATTTCTCAAATTTTCTCAAAAGAACTTGACAAAAATACAACTTCATAAATATATCTCCATGTACTCTAAGCTCTTCTACAGTATCTCAACTATACAAGTACCATCTATACTCAACTTGAATTGTGTTGACATCAATAACAACATTAATGACCACACCATCAAACACATCCATACTTGCAACACCTTCGTCTGTATTTTGCTTTCATTCACTTTTATTCTTCAACACAAATTCACCTGCTCGTGAAAAATCCTTCATCTCCATTTACCATTTTCCCCTGAAGCTGAGAACTTACTACTCTTTGTTCAAAATTTTACTCAATCATGAAACTCTCATTCCATTTACCTAAGGAAACCTTTTCATCTCCCTTTCATCTATCACCAATAGTGGAAAATTTTCCTTTATCAGTGCACATTTACATTTTATCTCCAACAAATAGAGTTTCCTTGCAATAAAATGGTGCCATTTAACTTTTATCTTTCACCATGCCCTTTCACCTTTCACCCAATGGAGAGAAATTAATTATTTCACTTTACATTAAAATTTACAATGCTCGACAGTAAGAGTATTTAAATTAATTTCAATGGAGATTTTTTTTTTAATTGAGCAATTAAAGACATTCCCCTTGCTTTCATTTTTCACTTCATATTTAAAAATTTCAACAATTAAAATGAAACCACACAAATATTTTCATTGGGAATCATTATAATTATTAATGTCTATTTATTCATTACTCCCCCCCATACATTTGAAACTACCTTCAAATACTTATCATTGGGCCCACAACTAGACACATGGCTTAAGCCCGCTGACCCCGCTAGTATTCTTGTGATGTCATCAACTATCCCACGGGGCTAGTTGGGTGAGGTGAGGATGCATCCATACTTTCTCCACTTCATTTGACCGTTGATCGGTGTCTTTTCCCTAATTCATCCTCTGCAAATTTGTTCTCTCTGGCTATGGTGGCTCCATAGGTGATTTGTATCGGGCGTCTATCAAGATGTTTCCTATAAAAACTCCTTGTACCTATGTTAAATGTCCTTAGCAATACAAACTTGATGTCTTAAGCCATTGTTGGTACAATGGCACCCCAAAGTTATTTCTATTTGCCCCACCATTCATCTCATATCCACCTTAGAAAAGTCCATGTTTTTTAATTTTTTCTTTAAATCATTCACTATTTTGCTTCCATGCTGCCACACACCATTTAAAGCAACTTCATAAAACAATTTTGATACACTGCAAGAGAAAAATACCCTAAGCGCTGGATTGAGCAGGTTGTATGGTTTTGATAGGTCCCTCTGCTCTATGTCGATACACTACATGGCCGCACGAGCCCTCTCATGATGCATCGCCTCATTTGAATGATCTTCCATATCACTTCGCATAGAAGGAAGGATTATGGTATGGTGGTGGAGTGTGGCATTACAACTGCCAAATGCATTTGCCTAAAAGTTTCTAAGACCTTTTCAATACATCGATTCTATGTGTAGGCTACAACTATGGAATTCCATGTCAACCTTTCATCTTTGAGGCATTCTATCAAGTTGGTTGCGTGCCTTGCCTATTCTTCTATTTTTTTCATACATGTCTAGTATCTCTCTTTCTGACTCCAAGTCTTCTCAAGCGAATGTCTCCTCTCGGCCTCCATTTCATCCTTGAGCTTGCAAACTAAATCATAGTTCTGATCCTAAACCTCAACTGGATAGGAAGATAGCTTCTCATTCTCTTCGACAACATTATCTAATTTCCTTGTAATCCCTGCAATCCTTTCCTTCAAAGAATCTAACTCTTTATCTTTTTTCAGATATGTGCCATCTTTCCCTCTCATCAAGTCCCTCTTAAGCTTGTATATCTCTTTTGTTTTCTCTTCCAATATGCATTCTATTTTTTGTGTTTTCTTAGCCAGTACTCATTTGAAATGTTCTATGAGTTTCTCTCTAGACATAATTTTTAATGGAGAGTTTGGAGTGTCTGCAAACTCAGATGAACTATGCACAAATAGATCTAGTTCCTTTTTCAATTGAGGTTCTACAACCTTTCCTATCACAACAGTCCCACATTCATCATCCACTTTTGACATATTAGTAGAAAGCTAACCTGTAGAAAACCTCCTTGGAGACAATCCTTCCTATGATCGTCATTTTCTTCTCCATTTTGCGCTTCCTTTTTATGTTGGGAAAAAATTTGAAATCCATTTGAATTATTACCATCAGCAGTGAAGTTATATTTCCCTTGTTCATCAAATTTCAACTGCTCTAACTCTTTATAAAGAGCTTTAACCTCATTTGTCAATGCCTCCCTTAATCCACTCTGATTTGAATTGCCCAAAAATTTCTTTCCTCCAACTCTTTTTCTTTGAGCTTGCCTCTCTTCTTTGAAGCCAATCCCCATTCTCTATTTTTCTTCACATTATAATGTGTAGGAATGATATAAAGTTCTGTGTATTGAGAGTTTTATCTCTTTCATGTCCATCACTAGAATATCATGATATCATTTATCAATGAAGAATAAAAATTGTATGCCAAATTTCTTAAAATATGATGCAATATACAAGATGATCACTTCTTTTATGCTTCACAACTGTAATGTCCCCCCTTTGCAAAGCCATAATGTTGGCCTGTAAAATGATTTTCCTTCTTAGTGTTATGTAATTGTTCAAAGAATAGAGCAACATTAAATAATGTTATGACTTTATCCCATAGAAAATTTCTATATCACCTACATTAGATACCCTTTAACAAGAACCATAATGAATAGTGCTTTATTCTAAGAAACCTCACAATGCATACCATTTGGAGCCTTTGCATTATCTGTACATTCATAACTCCATAACTATGTGAAGCATGCTAGTTCTCAATGTAGGCCCGGGTAATTTTTTTTTCCTTTTCAAACAAGTTTTACCTTGAATTATCCTGACACAACTTCCTGAATGCACCTGGTATGAGAAAGTGAACTAGGTTATCATTAAAATATGCTTTCTAACATATTTGCATAACAATCAAAACTGGCTAGGTGGGCTTTGGAATCACCCTAGAAAATCAGTCAAACGACCTCTCGGAGCCATGAAAACTTGTAGACATGTATAAATTTGACCTAATAATGGAGTGCAACAAATGGATTAGAAAACATGTCATGAGGTGCAAGATTTTCACTTTCAAAGTTGATCAGTCAAACATTTCTACAACTACACCTGTTCAGAACCAATCAGGGCTACCCAGTCACCACTTCGAGAAAATATCAAATCACCTTCTGGGAAGCTTCCACTAGAAAAAAAAGCTCATTTAGGTACACTGAGTATGCATGCAAGAGAATTTTTCTTCAATCATCAATCTTCATGAGATATTAGAGGTCAAAGTTGACCACCTTGAAACTTGTCAGAAATGTAGCTGCAAAATCAGAACAAATTGCATTTGCTTTTGATCTCAAAGAAATTGCAAATCAGATCATGGGGTTTTGAAATCGGATAGGGTAGTATATGAATATAGGAGGAATGGAAGGAACCAATCAATTCATCTTGAAAATGATCCAGTTGTAAAATATCCACTTGAACAGGAGGCCACTTTGTAGAATTGAATGTTCTCAAATAGAAAAACAACACCAGAACCCTCTAGCTTTTCTTTTCAAAACCTAGTCAAAACTCAACATGAGGAGCTGAAAACTGACAGGAACATTCAAATATGTCACATGAGTGGGTCCACCAAGGGGTTTGGCTTGAAAATAAGCTATCTTTGAGTTACGACCTTCCAAAGTAGGTCATTTGGGAAAAAATTTCAGGTGCAATGTGCAAAGCAAAATTTTCAATATGTGCACTTCAAATTTTCAATATGTGCACTTCAAATTTGAAAAATTTGAGAGTGCCACTAGTGGCTTTGACTGGGGATGTATGACCCCTATAGGTATGACAAGAATCCAGATCTTTGGGGAGTAGACCAAATACTGAAACCATTGAGAGTTCAAACTACTCCTTTATTCAGCCTTCCTTTTTTTACCTCATTTGATGACCCCAAGCCACCAAATGAAAAGGGGGGTCAATTCTTACCTCTATCATAGATAAATTTATCTACTATCTGTAGTAGTCCAATTCTGAAAACACTACCATGAACTACTCGCAAACTAGCTCAGTCATTGACATGCCCTACCATATCACTGTGCTTTCCAATGTCACCACCAATTCTACCAATCTGCAATCTACAATTAGACACTAATTGAAGTCCATAATCATTATGACACCTTACCTTGGCTAGATCATTGTTATGTTCCACTTAAATCTCACTCAACTAAACTAAGAAATTGAAGCATTCATAATCCATTTGACCACTATCATAAAATTTGACATCAAAATTAGTTTTCACATCAAACTAAAAAACCTCATAAAATTTTTTGTGTGCCATGCAAACAATCCCTAGGTGCATAAAAAAAAAATTCATATTCAAGAGACTTCGTGAATTGGGTGTCACAACATGAGCACATTTCTTGGAATTTCGGTTTAGGTATATCAGAACACACCTTGGTTTCATGTATATGGAAATCATATGCATCATTAACATCTAGGAAATGAGTAAATGCACTCATTCAACTTAATGTAGAATACGTCAAAATTAGGCTCAAGCAACTCAGTAGATAGACACTCATGTGCATTGGTAACTTCATGTGCAATATCAGTTGATATGTGTGCCAACCCAAATGCAAAAGACTCATTGCTATCTAAAAATTCCTCCTTAGCAATAGAACTAGGAACTTCATTTTATTTTACATACATGCTTTTCACATTGGATGAAAACATGTCCATGTTCACATTGTGAAAATAAGGAACATCGAACAAGAGGAAATTATACTCACTTTCATACTCACCAACATGAGATCCACCCTTATTTTCATTTCTTGGTTTCTCTACACATGGATCAAGAATTTATCCAATATCAACACAATCTGAAACTTTATTGTCATATGAACCAAAAAGCTCTTCAATATAATCAACGGGTAGTAATGTTGAATCAAGATCCATATACTTGATCATTCCAAAATGAACCCCTTATTTCATTATCATATACAACATCATCCTCTTAATTCATTACAAATATTTCCATCTCTGCTTCATATAAACAATCATGAGTAGCAGGGACATAAGCATGTTCATCAGTATCTTCATCATTTCTATCACTGTGTTCAAGATCAACATATTGAACACACATATGCTTATCTTCAAGTTCTTCATCATTCACAAAATTAACATGATCCATTGATGGAAAACTTGAACTACATTCCCGGTATTCATCATCTGCAATTTGATCATTCACTTGTGGAAAAGTGACTTCTTCATTATTCATATCATTACATCCTTCACGTGAATGAAGCATCTCTAAATCATCCTCATAAGAGCATTCACAATCCTCGGAAGAATAATCAAGTTGGCTGTCATTATAATCCTCATCATAGGAAAACTCATCACTACATAGACTATGCTCGATATTTTCAGAGTGGATGCTTAAAGTTTCATTTTCAAGATCACTTGCATTATTTTCATTGACCAAAACATGACATGGGATGAAATCTTACATCTCATCTACTTCCTCATCATTCAAGACATTATAGGAAAATATTTCATGCATATTTTTTTTTCAACATCCCATGTACCTCCATCTTCATCACTGTTGTACATATTTGCATATGTGCTGATTGTGAGCTGATTACACTCAACATCCTCATCCATATAGCATGAATTCATTTTCTGATATAATATTTTCATTTTTTTGTATCATGTTGTGACTTTTTTCAATAGGATAGCTATTGTCACCATTTTGGGAAACCAAAATTTGTGCATAATCATACTTGGCTGATTCTACAGTCTTTATCCAATTAGGTACTTAGTCAAAGCTATGGGGCTTCAATTCCTCTGGCAAGGTACTTAGCCCAAATTCATAGATTTCACAAAACAATTCAATGCACACTGAATCCTTAGGTCTATAATTTTTGGAGACCTTAATCAAAGAATCCAAAACACTCAAAAATAGTTCATATGGTGAATCTCCCTCATGTCTCTTTATTTCATACAATTCTTACACAAAATACTTTTGATCAAAATTGCTCAAATTTTGTTGATGTTCAGCTCAGAGCTCACTATGATCTGCATATTGTGATGATGGAGAAATCATAACAGCATAAGCATTTTCATCTTGGAAAGCATTTCTATTATCTAATTCACTAGTTCTATTTACGTAAAATGTGCTAGGATAACCAACACCTACAACCATGTATCCTTTCATCATTGAGTATTTCAAATTTTTCTCAATACCCATGGAATTTTGATATGCTTGTTGCAATATTGTAGGCTCTTTATATCTTAATAGATAGCTCATATTTTTATCAAATGCACCTAAGTACATGACCAAACATTCAACATCATTTGGTCTTATGCTTTGAAGGATCTCTCTTATGATCTTTGCAAATATGAGATTAAAAGAAGGGACTAACTCATATTTTCCTTTCTCCATGTTCATGAACTTTTGTCTTATTAAGATTGGATCAATCCTTTCACCAAAATGCTCCATGAACACTACCTTAAAATCCTCCCAAGAATTAAATGAACCAATCTCCTACATCTCCTCTTAAGGACTGAACAAATAACCTCATGATCACATCCTTGTGATCTACCTCATAGTCATGCATCACATTATTAAATTCTTGTACATGTTTTTTTTCTGATTCAGACTTATCACCATTGAATTTTGGTAATTTATCTCCAACTTTAGCTGGAATGACATTTGGGTAACCCAAAATACCATTGCAATTGATGGATATGTGCCTTTCAATGCTTAAATTTCTTTGACAATTTGGCTAGGGATGATCACCAACCATGGTTGCACTAGGAACCATACTAGGATGCATATATTGGTGCATTTTGATACACCTCTTTCAATTTCAAACATCAACTTAACAATTGATCATTCACTTCCCTATTTCTAGCTTTCATCATGACCTTAGAATATCACAATGCATGATTCAAATGCATCTATGCCTAAGATCTATTTAGGGGAAAATTTACAAACAAGCATACTTCTTTGACATAATATGTAGGCTGTAAATTATAATTCAGAAGTATACAAACTCAATATTACTGTCCTTTCCCTTTCTTAGTGCTAATTCTCTTAATAGGGAACCAAAGTTTCTCAAGACTTCAAATATGGTTTCCACATACAAATTTATTAAAAACCAAAAGTGAAGAATACCTGGATATGTTGCAGCTGCTGCAAATTCTTCTTCCTAATTAGAAATATTTTTAGATCTGAAACTTCGTTCACATCTTCATTAGGTTCTTTTGACATATTCACCACCTCTCTTCATAGAGGATTGAACTTCAATAATATGAAGCTCTTTCAAAGGTAAATCTCCTTTTGAGTTCCTTTCACCAATAGAGCACCATAGATCATGTAACTTTTAGGTTCACTACAACAATTTATTTCTCCAAATTCAAATTCTTTCAATATTTGAACCAAATTCAAATTAGAAAATAGTATGATTGTAATAGGACAATTCGCACTTGGAGAATCAAATTTCTCCCCAACAGAGTCACCAATCTATTGGTGTTTTTTCCAGCTAAACACCAAGACTCTCTAAAAGGTAGCGAACCTCTATATTCAAGAATCACCAAAGCTAGTGGCCAACAAATGAGTATGGATTCAACAACCCCTACTCCTACTCTTCAAGCTTTGCAGGACTTAGGAGGGTATTCCTTATTGTGTTCATATGATATTTAATTCCTCAAGAACACTTCTATACACAGATCTATTCCTACCATATGCAAACAAACACAATTCATCAAAGGTTTGGCCGAACTTTAGACAAACTACAATCTATTGCTACGAATTAGGTAGCATTTCAATCACATACATCATAATTGAAATATTTAATTGATTTATCATTTTCATTCTCATCCTGAATCCCTAGCCATACACATCACTAACTCAAGTATCTTTATAAAAACCTAATGCATAGACCAGTGCTACATCAATTAGGATAACAGAGTGAAATTTGCAACAACTAGTAATACCTTAGCCATTTATCTCAGAAATTGGTGAACTATTGACATACTACCTTGTAATATTCAACTCACTACATCTGAAACATAAATTCTTACCAAATACTATGCTCTTTCCTCACAAACCTATGACCTCATTTAAGCATTTAATCAACTCTTTGAATTGAAGCTAAAAATAACCCACACATTCAATTAGAACAACTGAAGACAAACAAAAAGATCCTTAACTCTTTCATTCATAATTTGCAAGAAAATTATAGAGGAGAGTATACATCTTAGAATTAAGATATTCTCTCATAATTTGTGGCTTATGTAAAACCATTTTAATATTATTACAAACTTGACTAGAACCCAAGACAATTTTTTGTTATAATTATCAATGTTTTTACAATATGCTCCTTGAGCTATTCACCTGTACCAATTTAGGACTCCAAAATGGAACCTTTTACAATGAGGGAAGAAGAGAATAAGAAGGTTGACCCCTAAAATTAATCTGATGAAGACACTTGGTAGCTTCCTTCTCCGTCAATCAGCAAAAAGAAATGGAAAATCCTCTCTTCTCTCTTCCTTTAATACCTACAGTTAAAATTATCTGCTCCTTCATCTCTATTTTTATTTCATTTACTTTTATTCTTCAACACAAATTCACCTGCTTGTGAAAAATCCTTTATCTCCATTTACCACTTTTCCTTGAAGCTGAGAGCTTACTGCTCTTTGTTCAAACTTTTACTCAATTGTGAAAATCTCACTCCATTTACCCGAGGAAACCTTTTAATTTCCCTTTCATCTATCACCAGTAGCTGAAAATTTTCCTTTATCGGTGCACATTTACATTTTATCTCCAAAAAATAGAGTTTCCTTGCTATAAAATGGAGCCATTTAAATTTTATCTTTCACCCTACCCTTTCACCTTTCACCCAACAAAGATAAATTAATTATTTCACTTTACATTAAAATTTACAATTCCTGATAGTAAGAGTATTTAAATTAATTTCAATGGAGAAAGTTTTTTTTTTTACTTGAGCAATTAAAGACATTCCCCATGCTTTCATTTTTCACTTCATATTTAAAACTTTCAACAATTAAAATGAAACCCCCCAAATCTTTTCATCAAGCATCATTATAATTGTTAATGTCTATTTATTCATTACTCCTCACGCATTTGAAACTTGCTTCAAATAGTTATTATTGGGCCCACCACTAGACACATGGCTTAAGCCCGCTGACCCTGCTAGTCTTCTTGTGACATCATCAACTATCCCACAGGGTTAGTTGGGTGCGGTGAGGATGCATCCATACTGCCTCCACTTCATTTGACCATTGATCAGTGTCTTTTCCCTAATTCATCCTCTGCAACTTCATGCTCTCTGGCTATGGAAGCTCCCTAGGTGATTTGGATCAGGCGTCTATCAAGATGTTTCATGTAACAACTCCTTGTACATGTGTTAAATGTCCTTCACAATACCAACTTGATGCCTTCAACCATTGCTGGTATGATGGTGCTCCAAAGTGATTTCTATTCGCCCCACCATTCATCTCATATCCACCTTAGAACAATCCATGTTTGTTTTCTTTTCGCTTTAAATCATTCACTATTTTGCTTCCATGTTGCCACACACCATTTAAAGAAACTTCATAAAACAATTTTGATACATTTCACTACAAGAGTAGAATACCCAAAGCATTGTATTGAGCACATTGTGTAGGTTTGATAGTTCCCTCTGCTCTACGTCGACACACTACATGGCTGCACGAGCCCTCTCATGATGTGTTACCTCATTCAAATGATCCTCCATCTCACTATGTAGAGCAGGAAGGATGATGGTACGGTGGTGGAGTGTGGAATTACAACTTCCAAATGCATTTTCATAAAAGTTTCTAAGACATTTTCAATACATCGATTTTGTGCATTGGCTGCAACTATGGCATTCCATGCCACCCTTTCATCTTTGAGGCATTCTGTCAAGTAGGTTGCATGACTAGCCTATGCTTCCATTTTTTTTTTCATACATGTCTATTATCTCTCTTTTTTACTCCAAGTATTCTCAAACAAATGTCTCCTCTCAGCCTCCATTTCATCCTTGAGCTTGCAAACTAAATCATAGTTCTAATCCTGAACCTCAATCACATAGGAAGATAGCTTCTCATTCTCCTCGACAACATTGTCTAATCTCCTTTTAATCCCTGCAATCCTTTTCTTCAAAGAATTTAAATCCTTATCTTTTTTCAGATATGTGCCATATTTCCGTCTCATCAAGTCCCTCTTAAGCCTATAGATCTCTTCTATTTTATCTTCCAATATGCATTTTATTTTTCGTGTTCGCTCAACCAGTACTCGTTTGAAATGTTCTATGAGTTTCTCTTTGGACATGATTTTTAATGGAGAGTTTGGAGTGTCTACAAACTCAAATGAAGTATGCACAGATAGAACTATTTCCTTTTTCAATTGAGGTTCTACAAATTTTCCTATCACAATAGTCCCACAATCATCATCCACTTTTGACATATTAGTAGAAAGCTGACCTGTAGAAAACCTCCTTGGAGTCCAATCCTTCCTGTGGCCATCATTTTCCTCTCCATTTTGCACTTCCTTTTTATGTTGGGAGAAAATTTGAAATCTATTTGAATTATTACCATCAACAGTGAAGGTAGATTTCCCTAGTTCATCAAATTTCAACTACTCTAACTCTTGACGTAGAGCTTTAACCTCATTTGTCAATGCCTCCCTTTATCTAATTTGATTTGAATTGCCAAGAAATTTCTTTCCTTCAGCTCTTTTTCTTTGAGCTTGCCTCTCTTCTTTGAAGCTAATCCCCATTCTCTATTGTTATTCACATTATAATGTGTAGGAACGATATAAAGTTCCTTGTATTGAGAGTTTTATCTCTTTCATGTCCATCACTGGAGCCTCATGATATCATTTATCAATGAAGAATAAAAATTGTATGCCAAATTTCTTAAAATTTGATGCAATATACAAGCTGATCACTTCTTTTATGCTTCAAAACTGTAATGTCCTCCCTTTGCAAAGCCATAATGTTGGCCTGTAAAATGATTTTCCTTCTTAGTGTTATGTAACTATTCAAAGAACAGAGCAACATTAAATAATGTTGTGACTTTATCCCATGGAAACTTTCCATATCACCTACATCAGCTACCCTTTGACAAGCACCTTAATGAGCAGTGATTTATTCTAAGAAACCTCATAATGCATACCATCAAGATCCTTTTCATTATCTGTACACTCATAACTCCATAACTGTGTGAAGCACGCCGGTTCCTAATGTGGGCCCATCTAATTTTTTTTTGTTTTCAAACAAGTTTTACCTTGAACTGTCCTAACACAACTTCCCAAATGATCCTTGTATGAGAAAGTGAACTCGGTTATCATTAAATTCTACTTTCTGACATATTTGTGTAATAGTCAAAATTGGCTAGATGGGCTCTAGAATCACCCTAGAAAATCAGTCAAACAATTTACTGGAGCCATGAAAACTTGTAGGCATGTAGAAATTTGACCCAAGAATGGAGTGCAACAAATGGCTTAGAAAAAACTGTCACAAGGTGCAAGATATTCACTGTCAAAGTTGCTTAGTCAAAAATTTCTGCAACTGCACCTATTTAGAACCAATCAGGGCTCACCCAGTCACCACTTCGAGAAAATATCAAATCACCTTCTAGGAAGCTTCCATTAGAAACACAAGCTCATTTAGGTACATTGAGTATGTGTGCAAGAGGGTTTTTCTTCAATCATCAATCTTCACGAGATATTAGAGGTCAAAGTTGATGACCTTGAAACATGTGAAAAATGCAGTTGCAAAATCAAAACAAATTGCATTTGCTTTTGATCTCAAAAAAATAGCAAATTAGATCATGACGCTCTGAAACTAGATAGGGGAGTATATGAATATGGGAGGAATGGAAGGAACTAATCCATTCATTTTGACAATGTTCCAGTTGTGAAATATCCACTCGAACATAAGGCCACTTCGTAGAACTGAAAGTTCTCAAATAGAAAAATAACACCAGAACCCTCCAAAATTTCTTTTCAAAACCCAATCAAAACTCACCATGAGGAGCTGAAAACTGATAGGAACATTCACATATGTCACATGAGTTGGTCCACCAAGGGGTTTGGCTTGAAAATCAACTGCCTTTGAGTTACAACCTTCCAAAGTAGGTCACTTGGGAAAAAATCTCAAGTGCACCTTTTGAATGTGCAAAGCAAAAATTTCAATATGGGCACTTCAAATTTGTAAAATTTGAGAGTGCCACCAATGGCTCTATCTGGGGATGTATGCCCCCTATGGGCATAGCAAGAATCCAGATCTCTAGGGAGTTGATCAAATACAGAGTCCATTGAGAGTTCAAACCACTCCTTTATTCAAGCTTCCCTTTTTTACCTCATTTGATGACCCTATGCCGTCAAATGAAAAGGGGAGCCAATTCTTACCTCTATCATAGACAAAGTTGTCTACTATCTGTAGTAGGCCAAGTTTGAAGACACTGCCATGAACATAAGAATTCAACTCACAAAACCTAATAATGCAAGCTAAATTAAGGATGCAAATGATGAAATTATACAATAGCAAGCTGGGATATGTGTACTTGGGAAGTTTGGAAATTATGTAATGAGGATTTTGGAAATGCAAAGCAATTGTCAAAAAGTGCTATGTAGGACTAATATGCCCTTACTGTTGAGTTTTTTAGGGAATATGTAGAATCTTCGGATGTCAAAACTGGATCTAAAAGAATCTTTACAAATTACCCTCAAGAGGACTAAGACGCCCTAGGTGGCGACTTAGCCCCGTCTGGAATTTTTGAAATCTCCAAATGTGGCTGCACTTCCTTCTTCTCTGATCCCAGGTTTTGAAACTTCTAGATTTGTCTTGTAGGTGAGTTTTTGTGAAGATGACAACTTTACTATGCAAATTTTCACTTCAAATGATCTTCAAGTCTTCAATCTAAATTTGTAATCACAAACACACAAGAGAGGAAAAACTTGTTGATTGTTAGTAAATGGGGGTTTGCCTTGGTGAAACCCCTTGTTGGTAATTAAACCTTGAAATGAAATGAATGAAGTGAAACGATGAATGAACAATATGCAATGTTACAACTCACCAAACCATTGCTATGAAATTTGCAAACTTGTTTGAAATGACTAACTTGGATATAGATCTTGAATCAAAGGAATGCTTGATAGATCTTGACTTGAATTTCTTGCTTGAATCAAAACCCTACATCACAAGTGTTAGCTCAAAAACACACATGATGCAACAATCTCCTTGATATGAAGCTTGAATCTTGATGATGGCTCCAAATGCTTGATGAAATTCACTTGAATTCTTGAATACTTGATTGCTTGGATGCTTAGATTGCTTGTTAAATTTCTAGATATGAAAATAAGTGAAAGAACCTTGTATTTATGCTTATCCATGCTTAATATCTTGAAATTACACCACAAAAAGCCGACATAGGAATTCATTAAATAAAGGAGGCTAAATCTTGCTATAATTTGAAATTAAATCCCAAAAAAAGATTAAGAGGGACTAAGATGCCCTAGGTGCCATCTTAGTCCTAAGGCTAAAAAATTGGGGCAAAGACTCCAAAAAGGGGCCCATCTAAGGTGCCTTTGAAATAAGGGTCCCAAGACCTTTGGGGGACAAATATTCCCTAGGTGGCATCTTAGTGCCAACCAAAAATAAGGGACACTCAGACAAAAACATTAAATTATCATTTATCTATTGATTTTTGTCGAGATTAGCCATAAAAGGTATAGTTTATTAGGCTTGTGGATGCAAAATAGGACCAATTAAGACATAACTAGTAATAAATAAAGCAAGACAGGCCCAAAAAAGTGTGAAATTGCAAGGGTATGCATTTTCCTACACTACATTTAGCCCCCACTTTAGTGAGAGAATGAACTTGCTTCAAACTCACTAAAGTAGCCAACCAAACAATCAAGAGGGGTTCAAGTATATAAATGTTAGTGAGATAGGATGACAATGATCAAGAGGGTAGCCAAGCCCCTAGGATCAATATCCTATGGAAAACCAGTATAGGCACAAAGGAATGCACTTGCAAATGGTATATGAAGTTATAGCTATATTGTAAACATACACCATCAAAGATAGGAAAAAGGAAAAAAGAAAAATGCAACGAATCAAGCTTTGAATGGCCATCCAATGTAATGTGGACTGGGTCTAGGTTGTTTGTCAAAAAAGGTTAACAAGTGGAACACACTGTCCACTATGCAAACAAAATGCATGTTCAGAATGGTTAGTGAAGCTAGTTATACACTAGGTGATCCCCAGGAAGTCCATATCAACATCATACCCCTATTACTATGATAAGGAGAAAAAGAAAATGGATGCCCACAAGGCCTAGTGAAGCTAGTTGTTGTTCACTAGGTGAGCCCTAGGAAACCATATCAAATCCATACCTCCATGAATTTAATAAGGTACAAAGATGCATGCTCACAAGGTCTAGTGAAGCTAATTCACTAGGTGAGCCACATGAAACCATATCAAAGCCATACCTCCATGGCTTTAATAAGGTTAAAAAATGCATCACAACAAGAAATAGGGATGTTCGAAGGAATTTTACTTAGTTCATGTGAGGTCTTAATCTTAGGGGACATTGTTCCTAATGTCTCCAAGAGAGGACCAATCAAAGGATAAAAGATTCACTTAGGAAATGCAGTGTGTCACATCACCACTAAGAGGAATGTAATATGCTAAGATAGATCAATCTATTGAAGGAAATTACTCCCAATGTCACCACAAAGAGGAAAACGCATCTCATGAAGTAAGAAAATCACATCAAGGAACATGAAAAATAAAAATGACAAAAAATAATGCCAAGATAATGCCAATGTATACCCCCACTTTAAAGAAATTTATAAACACCATGTTGTGAGAAATTACTTTTAAGTATCCAAAACATGAAAAAGGAAAAGAGGGTTACCCCCCAGAAACACATAAGGGATCCATGGATTTGGGGTCAGTATCTATCTTTGCTGCAATGATATTAGAGATCTTGAAACTGCCATCATTCCCCAAATACACATAGAACTAGAAGAATGACACAAAGAGAGAGAGAAAATAAATAAAATCATTTCAAGTCAACATGGAAGATACATAGGGTGTCTCGATGCCTTACATCATCCCCAAAAGGAAAACACAAGAAAAACATGAAATGGAAAAAGAAAAGATAATGAAAAAGATTTTGGGTGAACATGGAAGAGACATAGGGTGTCGTGATGCCTTGTGTCATCCCAAAAAGTAAAACACAAGACAAAAATGAAATGGAAAAGAAAAGAAAAGAAAAGGCAAAAATCTTATGACATATAGAAGAATGAAGGTATAAAAAGAGGAATTCACAAAAGAGAGAGGGGAGACATTGAATAATACATCATAGGGGGGTCACAATACACACATGCAAACACACAAAAGAAAATTAAATAATGAAAAAGACTAGTAATGCATAGGTAAGTGAACCTATAGTAGGTAATCCGCTTCCCAATCTCAGTCTGCATAAGTAGAAGGTAGAAAATGAACTTAAGGAACGATGAAAAATGCATTACTAGGAAAAGGCTATATACATGCCCCTATTGAGTGCAAGACAAGAATGAGCCAAGGTAGGTGATGAGAAATATCAAGTAATAGTGAGAATAGAATAATCTACAACTAATAAATGATAAAGGGGGAGGGAAAGGATATGCTAAGAAATCACTACATAGCAATTATTACCATCAAAGTGAAAGTTTTGTAATACTATCTTGAATGCATGATAGTCATTAGTACTATGTCCAAGAGTTCTATGGTATCAACAATGTGGACCTTTTGTATCTTTAGGATATAACACTAGTCTATCTTTTAGTGGTGGTAACATTATTAGTTCTTTGTTCAAAAGCAATTGTAGTTTCCTTTCAATTTCAGGTGGTAGACAAGGAAAATTTAGTTTTTGTAGCCTGTAAGGCCTCTTGGACTTGTTAGATTCACCAATTTCTCAAGTTGAAGGTTGAGGAGGAGGACCTAAGGTGATCATATAATCCTTTTCATTGTTATGAATCATTGGCTATTCTTTAGGAAGAAGGAAATTTATATCGAGAGGAGAATCTAAGATCACTATACCATCACTTCAAAGCCTTAGGTATTCTTTAGTAACACATATGTAATGAGGGGGATCTTGATAACTCACCCCTTTATGTTTTCATCAGTTGGTATTTTCTCTAGGACTTGATGAATTTCATGTTCACTTGTATCACATCCTTGTTTACTCAATATTGTGAATTGTTTTCCATATGTTTCTTTGAGATTTATTGGAGTGATTGTTTGTTATCATACAATTTTTGAGTGTTTTCTTTTTTAGAGGTACTAGGTTCAACGTTTGTTTTGGTTTCAGGATGTAAGTAACCAAACATTTCAAGAGGTGGTATTGTAGGGTGATTTGGTTGTTTCATGGATGGATAAAAGGATGCATTAGCTTCAAGGTTATTAAGACAATAATTTATGAACATATTCATGCTATCATCATCTTCTCCAATGATGTCAACATCACGAGGAGGACATGCATTAGGAGTTGTGTGAGCATGAGTAAGTTCAATTTTATTAGGATCTTTTCCTAAAGCACAACTTGACACATCTACCAAAGATTTCAAGGACATCCATAGCTTTCCAAAGCACATATCCATGATGCAATATTGAAAAAATACACTAGAAATGAAAGATTGAAATAACAAAAACTCCACAAATTGAAACAAAAAACCGAAGGCAACCAACAGAAGCACAAAAAAACAATTTCAAAACCTAAAAACTAGAAAGTCAAAGTCAACATGACTAAGCTACCAATAAGGGCATCTTGGTCCTACTGGTGTGATTTTGAGGTTCTAGGGACTGGAACAGACAACAAATAGTAGAGAGAGGGTTCTAAGCCAAAAACCTTGAGAGGGACTAAGACGTCAAGAAGGGCGTTTTAGTCCTAGCAGAGGTTTTTCTCAAAAAAATAACAAATTCTGGATTGTCTACAGTGTTCACAGGTTGCACATTCACTAATGGAAGATGCAATGCTAGAATGAATAAAACCCATATCTAGGACCTTAATGGAATCCAAATAAGAAAATGAATGAATGCTCAAAGATGTCAAGTTAACCAAAATGTACAATGTGGGAAATGATGGGTGTTTTATAACCTAGGTCATAAAACACCAATTTTCTCCTATTGTCATTCAAGGATGGTCCTAGGAATCCTAATTGGATTGCTATCAACCTCAAGGGTGAGTCAATTCTCAACAAGGAAGGCCTAGGAAGGGGGTTCTTTAAGCTTTGAGGGGTTCACCACCAAGCAAAAGCTTGTAAAAGACAAGTAATCATTCAAATCACAAAACCTAATAATGCAAGCTAAATGAAGGATGCAAATGATGAAATTATACAAGTTGGGATATGTGTACACGGGAAGTCTAGAAATGTAATGAGGATTTAAAAAATGCAAAGAAGTTGTCAAAAAGTGTTATGGAGGACTAAGATTCCCTTATTTTTGACTTAGTCCCATTGCTATTTTTCAGGGCAAATGCGAAATCTTCGGATGTCGAAATCGGATCTAAAAGAATCTCTGCAAAATACCCTTAGGAGGACTAAGACACCCTAGGTAGTGACTTAGTCCCATATGGAATTTCTAGAATCTTTGAATGTGGTCCTGAGGCTTAGTGTCTACACTTCCTTCTTCTCCAATCTTAGGTTTTGAAACTTTTGGATTTGGCCTATAGGCGAGTTTCCGTGAAGATGACAACTTTACTATGAAACTTTTCAACTTTTCACTTCAAATGATCTTCAAGTCTTCAACCTAAATATGCAATCACAAACACACAAGAGAGGTTGTTGATTGTTATTAAATGGGGGTTTTCCTTAGTCAAACCCCTTGTTGGTAATTAAACCTTGAAATGAAATGAATGGAGGGAAATGATGAATGAACAACATGCAATGTTACAACTCACCAAACCCTTGCTATGAAATCTGCAAACTTGTGTGAAATGGCTAGCATGGATATAGATCTTGAATCAAAGGAATGCTTGATAGATCTTGACTTGAATTGCTTGCTTCAATCAAAACCATACATCACAAATGTTAGCTCAAAATCACACATTATGCAACAAGATCTCCTTGATATGATGCTTGAATCTTGATGATGGATCAAAATGCTTGATGAATTGCTCTTGAATTCTTGAACACTTGAATGCTTGGATGCTTAGGTTGATTGTTAGATTGTTGGATATGAAAATGAGTGAAAGAACCTTGTATTTATACTTATCCATGCTTAAGAACCAAAAATTACACCGTAAAAAGCTAACATAGGAATTTATTAAATAAAGGAGGCTAAATCTCGCTAGAATTTAAAATTAAATCTTGAAAAAAGCTTAAGACGAACCAAGACACCCTAGGTGGCATCTTAGTCTCAAGGATAAAAACTTGGGGCACAAACTTCAAAAAGGGGCCCATCTAAGGTGCCTTTGAAATCAAGGTCCCAAGACCTTTGGGGGACAAACATGCCCTAGGTGGAATCTTATTCCCAACCCAAAAATCAGGGACACTCAAACATAATCATTAAATTATCATTTATCAATTGATGTTTATCGGGATTATCCAAAAAAAGTTATAGTTTATTATGCTTGTGAATGCAAAATAGGACCAATTAAGACAAAAATATAAATAAATAAAGCAAGGCAGGCCCAAAAAAGTGTGAAAATGCAAGGGTATGAATCTTCTTACACTACAACTACAAGAGGTGCAAAGCTACATAAATCCAACAAAAGAGTAAGAAAATGTGTTACCACCCTCGACCAAAGGAACCTAAGGCCAATGAGAGAGGAATGCAAGCCCACAAAAATGGTAGATTCGACACAACCGTAACAACACCAAAAGCAACCTCACTAGGCTCCAAGTTGCAGCTTCTATGGTAGATGTGAAGAATGTTGTGATGCAATGAAGCCAATAGTACAATAAGTAGTAAGAGTGTGGAGCAAGGAGTGCCAAGAATGTGAAGCAAGATCAAGCCAACATGTGAAATTATGAGGAAGTGTGAAGAATATGGAATGAAGGTGAAACATATGAATTTGAAGAAGAATTAGGAGGGAAAGAGCCATTCTCAGGTTGGAAGGAAAGTGTAGAGGCATTATGCTTCATCGCCAATGGAGAATGCAAAATATCTATGAAGTTTAGAGGTAGGAATTTATCAAGGATGATAGTGCACCACATAGACATTCGCATGCTGCACATGCATCTCTAACAAAAATTCCCCCACTGACACAAAGGACAAGCGCCAAGTGGATACACTACAGATAGGTGATGTGGAATTAATTTGTTAGATTTAATTTTCTAAGGTAGAGGGTGTAAAAGGGGAATTTACAAGAGGGGTACAATTCACTCCTATACATTACCATAGATGTTTCTTAAGTAAAGAGAGTGGTTACTATATTTTTTTAGTCATGGAAGGTTTTGAGAAATGTTTAGCATTTCTCATTAGTTGTTTTTGAGGTCTTGCAGATTGGAGGGAGTGTTTATAATGCAATTGTTGAAGTCTACCGTAAGTTGAGCTGTCAAAGTTATATCTCAAGATTGTGTTGTCTAGATTTTCAATAGATATTGCTTATATATTTATTTTCTTGTGCCTATAGAAAGTTGTATAAAGTTGCAGAATAAGGGCATGTGAATATCTTGAATATCATTTGATGCTCATAATGTGATCTATGTTATGCTAACTTGCTTCTTTGCTACCACTTATGGTTTGGAGATTAAAATTTCAAGGGTTGAGTGTTTTCTGGGCCAACTTAGTGTTCTTATTTGTTTGCACCAAGTTCTTGTGGAATGCGCTAGCATATGGATGTGTGAAGATTTGAAAGAGGTCATGCTTATCTCTTGGCTTGGACTGTATTTTGATTTCCCTTTCTCATGGATGTGTTGAAGCTAACTCAAATATGGTCATTGCATGTTTCATGCTCATACATTTTAGGATGGCCAACAAGTAGAAACCTTTTGATTCTTGTAGATGGTATAAATGTAAGATCAAGTGTGTGATCAAAGTGTATACATGTTCAATGTGTGATTAATGTAATTTGGTAACAACATTGCACTGAAAGTAGAGTAATGTATGTGAATTTTTATAGAACAGTTTAATGCATGTTGGAGGTAGTGAGACACAATCATAAGAGTTTAATCTATGTGCAAAAGGAAATGAGCTAACCAAATTATGTAAATGAGTATTGGAGTTAGTGAGCTAAAGAAAAAGGTGCAAGTGTGAGTTCTGGAGGTAGTGAACCAAAGGTAGAGAGGTTTGGAAAGTGCTAAAGGTAGTGAGTTGGAGGAAGTAGAAGTATTATAGTTGTGATTTGGCATCTAATTTGTGAAAGAGTCATATTTAGAGGTTGTAACCTCATTCTATAAGTGAGTAGGAAGTTGTAAACTTCCTTATGTTAAAGACCTTTAATCTATTATAACTATTGATTCATTTGTGAGGCTGGATTTGGATAGTAGCTCCAAGAATCTTTTGTCACCATGGTTTTCCCTTGTATGTTTTCCACATAAATTTTGGTGTTTTGGTTATGTGATTTTGATTCTACATGTGTTATCTGATTAAGGCCATTATATGTTTTGATTGATAAGCTAGATACCTTATATTGAATTGGTTTTGAGGGATATACTAATTCACCCCTCTCAATATATCTATGTTTCAACATCATGATACTTCATAAATAATTCCTATACAATGGGCTACATAAGCTAGGAATATACGTATATATAAAAACCTATAGATAATTATATGTGTCTACATCAAAATATACAATGTAAAAAATGCCTCTCTAGGTTGAGGTACCACCCTATAAGTGCCCAAGTGATGGTGTATGATAAAAATGACCTTTTTTTGGCTATACTGATGGGCCTTGACCCATTGTATCTTGAGCTAATGGTGCCTATAATACAAGTGTGGGTGGTGGTGTTGATGGTGCCCCCATAATTGATCTACCCTTTGATCTAAATGATTAAGAGGTCATCGATTGAATCCAACCTAAAAATTTGGAAGTCTATGATTTGTGGGAAAATTTCTCTTATAGAGAGTCCTCTAGTAAGTGGCCTTCTAGGTAATTCCACCATACCTCACCCATAACCTACATCTAAGGAATACCACTTGCTACCTCTACTTGTTGCCTCCTTAATACCTCTACATCTTTTTCTACTATCCTCTAGGCAATAAATATAGTGAGATTATCTCTCTTCACACAATCTAGGTATTTCTCCACCCATAATGAATCCCTCATGCCAAGCCTAATCATTCTTGGATAGGGTAGTTGTAATCCATATCTCCATGTCCCCATCTCCTCCATCAACTACACTGTACTCTCCCCCATCTCCACCTCCACCTTTCTCTTCCTACACTCTCCATCCACTTGTGATGACCTCTTCTCCCAATCCACAATCTCCATATCTCTTTCCCTAAACCCCATCACTTCCTCTATGAACCTCATCTCCTCCACCCTATCTGTTGGATCTCAAAAATGCAGGTTACAAATCCAAAGCGAATGCCAAGCTCTATAATCAGACTTGTAACGTTCTTGAACCAATCAATGGAGATAACCTATTCAGTTGATGACTCCCTAAACTTTAGGCTCTGCTAGACCTAGGCGGGTAGACCTTTATAATGGAGCAGATTAGAGGAATGTATGATTTGGTTGAATTGATGGATCTATCCACAATGGAAAATAGTGTGGGTTAGATGAAGGCTTACTAACTACTCCTATTAAAATTTGAAATGTGAATGTATGAATAATATTTTATAAGATTCCAAAATGGAATGGGATGACTAGTGCCTACTCTTGTTGGGCTAATGGAGTCAAGAGGTGAATGATATGTGACTTACTTACTGGCTACAGTTCTAATTGTTTGGCACTTATACTTGTTTATACCTTGTATAAATGTGCAAGAATGTGACTGACAAACTCTACTTATTGATCTAATTGATCCTATCAAGTTATTGTGATTTATTAAAAGGATTTTAATCCTTCCTCGAAGGAACCAATTAAAAGAATCACACAATGATGGCAAATGTTTATTGACAAATGAAGTATATCCTCAATTTGAATAACAAGACAACATCAATGTGGAGACAACTTGAAAATCTTATCAATTACTTAACTCTTCTTACTAATCCAAATGTTACCTCCAAGTTACTGTAATCAATCAAAAGGATTTTAATTCTTTAATAGAAACCAATTAAATTGATTACACAAAAACAACAAGTGTGTCTTGATGAAACTGAAATATCAACTTGGATACACAGGTTCAAATTACAGAGAAATAACAATGTGGAGACAACCAGGTAATTTCTCAAATTAACAAACAATAGACAATAAATTTTAGCCACCAGATTAAAAATTCTTCTCCATTTGCATTATTTCAAAATATTTTTCAATACACATCATGATATTTTGTGTCGGCAACTGTTCCACCTATCCAACTACCTAACTACTAATTCTAATCTTAATGCTTATCTTTGATTTCATCTGGCATATATACATTATATCTTCTAGGGTTATGACCCTTTATTCGCTCTTCCATTGCAGCGCTTCACTTTATTTTAATTAATTGCCTTTGGAAAATTAAAATACTTTAATTTTAACTTCATTGTCATCCCGTGAAAATTCATCTTGATTATTCGTTAATATTTTCCTGCCGGCAACTTTCACCCAATTCAAAAATACTCTTGGTGAAAATAATTACCCACTAGATGGTTTATTGTATTTCTTTTTAACCTCCTTGGAAAAATATCCACTTTCAATTGTATACTTTGGCATAATTAAAATATTCCTTGGGTAAGATAATCACCCCCTTCCTTGATTCGCATGGTGAAAAATATTTTACTTAGTGGGGAAAATATTTTATACTTTACTCTTTTATTTCATAAACTTTCACCCTTATATTTCCTCAATAGTTTCACATTTCAAATATTTCCTTTATGTTTACCCATATTATATCAACAATATTTATTTTAATATTTATATCCATCTTCAAATTTTCATCGTGACAAGATCCATCGAAGAGACTTATATTATTCTCTCCTGATATTGATGTGTCTCCCTGATGAAGTAAGCTTGTTGGGCTATCGGTGAGACTCTCCCCAAAAACCACATCGGTAGAACCTTTATAATTAGAAAGAATTGAAGAAATCACTCTAAAAACATATGTCTTTTTGATGCATATTGTTGTAGGAATATTGTATCGGTGAGACTTTGAGCCAACTCTTGCTGATATCGGTGAGACTTCGAACCAACTCTTGTCGATATTAGTGAGACTTCAAACCAACTCTTGCTGATATAAATGAGACTTCAAACCAACTATTGCCGATATTGGTGATACTTTGAACCAAATCTTGTTGATATTAATGTGTCTCCCTGATGAAGTAAGCTTGTTGGGCTATCGGTGAGACTCTCCTCCAAAACCACATCGGTGTAACCTTCATAATAAAAAAGACTTGAGGAAACCACTCCAACAACATATGTCTCTTCGATGTATATTGTTGTAGGAATGTTGTATTGGGGAGAATTCGAACCAACTCCTATCAATATTGGTGAGACTTCGAACCAACTCTTGCCGATATCAGTGAGACTTCAAACCAACTCTTGTTGATATCGGTGAGACTTCAAACCAACTCTTACTGATATAGGTGAGAATTCTAACCAAATCTTGTCAATATCAGTAATACTTCAAAGTTCGAAATGACTCCCAGCGATACGGCCGGTCTCTTCGATGGAGTTTTGCTTTGTTGCACAGTGACCAAAATGAGTTAGGCAGCCTTCGAAATTGCTTTGAAAAAATGATCAAATGATCTCCAAAAGTCACGAAAATGATTAATTGTGATAGGGGAGCACTGTTGTAGAGTGCTTTTGCATGAAGTGATCAAGATTGAAAACTGTTAACGCTCAAAGTTGCTTATTTGGCATTTTCTACAAACTGCCATTGTCAAATTTAGTTGAAAACCACCACTTTACCTTCCTTGAAAAAATATTAAATCTCTTCCTACGAAGCTATAACTTTGGAGATTAGTTCATTTAGGTGAAATGAAAAGGTGAGCACAATGGATTTTTATTTTTTTTATTTTCTTCACCGAATATCAAGCATCAAAGTTGACCCTTTTGTAGCTGTTCTGGAAGTGCAATCTTCAAACTGGGTAAAACCCATATGGTTTTGATTTTGGAAAAATATCAAATGATGTCCTGACTCTGAAAAATTGACATGGATGCACATTGAGATGGGGATAATCTAAATAAATAATTGGTTTGTCATGAAACTCTTTCAGTTGCCTAATATTGTCCTCCAAAGTTGGTCACTTCAACAGATTTTTCTGTAGATAGCAAACCTTCACAGAAGTCTTCAACTTGGCCTTTTGAAACCTTGGAAAATCAGATCATAAGGAGCTAAAATTTTGTAAAGACACTCATATATGATAAATGAACACATCTGCAAAGTGATTTTGTGTGAAACTGAACAAGCTTCCAATTATGATTTTTCAAAGTGGGCCATTTGAGCAGATTTTTCAACTATACTTTTGAGTGCTGAAATTAATTTTTTTCATTTTATGAGCCTTAAATCTTGCCAAAGTTTGCATGAAATTTTAGGCTCCAATAGTGGCTCCATTTGGGGATGTATGCCCCTTGTGGGAATAGAAAAAATCCAAGTCTCTGGGGGAGCAGATCAACTGCTTTATCCATGGAGCAATAGACTCAAACTCTTTTATGTGATGAACTGACATGGTTTTGAAAAAACCACACAACTGATGGCACAAGGCCACCCAAAAAAAAATTCCCCTATTTTCCCTTGTTATACATCTCATTTTTTTTTTAGTTCATCAGATTCCTCTTGAAAACATTCATGCAATCTACCCTACTACATGCACTACCATTGGAAAAATTTAGAATAACACTGTGTTTAGCTTGACCCATGCTCCTTTCACCATTTTGCAGTTCATAATTCCTATTATCATGTGATAAATCTTTTCCATCTCCATCATACAAAGTGTATTCACATTCAATGCAACATTTCTCATTGTTTTTCTCACTATTATGTATTGTTAAATGATCTCTCAACTGCACTGAACATGCATCATCTGAATGCTTCTCATGGAAGTCTAAAAATTCTGTCATATCAAAATCTTTTGGAATAATCAGATCTGAAATATTTTCTTCTTCTTCAATATCACTAATTGGAAGTGACACAAATTTCTAACTCACATAGTCATCATTATGCAAATTTGAACCAATTAAAGTTGAACAAGCATTATCCATGATGTGCAAATTAGTGTCATTCTCAATAACTTCCAATTCTGATTTATGTATCCCTTTTTGAACAACAATAAACATAGGACCTTGATTATCTTCAAAATTTCCCTCATCATTTATACACAAAGTACTTTCACTGTCAAAGCAAATGTATGCCGAAGATGAAATTTTTGAATCATTCTTATGTATTTATTTTTGGTATTCGATTGTCAACAGATTTTGAAATTTTTTCACTACTAAGTGAACATGCCCCTACATCCATCTTATTGCTGTTGTATTCTTTATTATAAAAAAAATGGTAATTCAGATGCATCAATCTCATATTCATTTGCTTCATCAATTGGTATATCATGCTGATTATCAAAAAATACTTCATCCTCATCATAAAGTGGATTTGAATACACCTAAAATTCATGTTTTGGCACACCTTGGAAAAGTTTCATTTGATCTTCTTCTATCTTTTCATCATACAATGGGTTTGAAAAAAATTGAAATCCATTTTTTAGGTGTACAAAATTTTCCCTTATTAATTGTGTCATCATTGCACTCAACTACAACCGAAGGTGTCATTTGCTCACTGTCAAATGGACTTACATTTTCCATTGCTTCTTCTTCTTGGTCTCCATAAAAGCTACAATAATCACTTAATTGCAAATCCATATGATTGTCATCAAAATCAATATTTTCAATGGATTCTTCATAACATTCATAGTCACAATCTGTTATGCAAGAGAGATCCTTTGTATCTTCATCCTCATCATGTAGGCTATCATAACAATCATTTTCACTTTCATATTCATCTTCTATGAACTGATCACAGTCATTGCCTTCTTCATTGTTGTAGGGAATACTATCTTCTTTTATTTCAGCTTCCAATTTATTGTCTTCAATGCTATGCTAATGCATACATGGATTCTCCTCCATATCATCTAAATTATTGTTGATGTACTACTTAGATGGGGTGTTCTCAGCAATATCTTCAATACTACAATCATCCTCCAAGGTAGAGAATTGGTCTTCCATAATTTCATCTTTATTTAAAGATGAAGAAACTTCATTACAATCTTCACTTGTACATGTTTCCTTCATTGGCTGAATAATTTGATCAACTTCCCCACATTCATCAATGATATCACTATTTTCTTCGTATCTTTTCTTATCTATGATGCCAGTCCATTCATCTATTTGGTCAAAAGCAACCGGTTTCCATGATTTGGGCCAATAAATCGAATTAGGTTCATATACTTCATTGAACTACTCAAGGAACTCAGACTTACTAGGCAAGAAGTCAATAGGTATTTTCCCACAAATATCTACCATTCTTCTGAGCAAAGAGTGCCCGGATTCTCCTTTGTGTCTCCTTATGTCAAGAAAGGCATCCAAAAGACTTTTGTTTCTTTCTTGAATATGTAAACATTTGTCATTTTTCTTCACAGATTGTTGATTATGATATATATCTTGTTGTGGATTTTGACTGACATTTCCAAGTGGGTTGGAATTGTGTTGCACTTGATATTGATTGTATTGATGACCTTGGTAGCTTACTAGTCTTTTTCCAGGAGGGACATGATAAACATTTATTTGTTTTGAAGCTTGTGATGAATAAATGTTCTGTTGTGAATGATATGCTTTACTTGCATTGCCAAAATTCCCATTTATATTATGTGGCACTTGTGGGGTCCAAAGACCACTTGCATTTGTATATCCATCCTCATTGTAGAATAGTATATTTTTTGATTCATTTGGGACACATTTTTCTCTCAATTGTAGTAGTTGCTGGTCCAATTTTTTACACTCTCTTATTAACTGTTCCCTTCTCACTTCTTCTGACATCTTGACAAGAAATTTGCAGCAACTTTTTATCTTTTATTTCTGAATGGAAATAGTGTTGTTGTTCCAAAAAAAATATGCATTATCTATCAATTTTTAATAGAGTCACCACCTACTTTTCTAAAAAGTAGGAAAATGAAATGGATTTTGTAATTGTTCTTGGTTTACCCTAGCAAAATCCCCTATGAAATCAGGTGAATGTAAATGTGAATTTTTTATGACTCTATACCAACAAAGTATTGGATTCAATGTTGTTTTAGTTTGATCCCCAGTAGAGTCACCAATCTGTTGGATCTCAAAAAAGCAGGTTACAAATCCTAAGAGGATTCCAAGATCTATGATCAGACTTGCAACGTTCTTGAACCAATAAATGGAGATAACCTATTCAATTGATGGCTCCCTACACTTCAGGATCTGCTAGACCTAGGCAGGTAGACCTTTATAATGGAACATATTAGAGGAATGTATGATTTGGTTGAATTGATGGATCTATCCACAATGGAAAATAGTGTGGTATAGATGAAGGCTTACTAACTACTCCTACTGAAATTTGAAATGTGAATGTATGAATAATATTTTATAAGATTCTAAAATGGAATGGGATGACCAGTGCCTACTCCTGTTGGGCTAATGGAGTCAAGAGGTGAATGATATGTGACTTACTTACTGGCTACAGTCCTAATTGTTTGGTAGTTATACTTGTTTATACCTTGTATAAATGTGCAAGAATGTGACTGGCAGTCTACTTATTGATCCAATTGATCCTATCAAGTTACTAATCCTTCCTTGAAGGAACCAATTAAAAGAATCACACAATGACAACAAATATGTATTGAAAAATGAAGTATATCCTTAATTTGAATAGAAAGACAACATCAATGTGGAGACAACTTGAAAATATTATCAATTACTTAGCTCTTCTTACTGATCCAAATGTTACCTCCAAGTTACTATAATCAATCAAAAGGATTTTAATTCTTTAATAGAAACCAATTAACTTGATTACACAAAAACATCAAGTGCGTCTTGATGAAACTAAAATATCAACTTGGATACATAGGTTCAAATAACAGAGAAATAACAATGTGGAGAGAACAAGGTAATTATTCAACTTAACAAATAATAAACACCAAATTTTAGCCACTAGATTAAAACTTCTTCTCCATTTGCATTATTTCAGAAGATTTTTCAATACGCATCATGATATTTTGTTTCGGAAATTGTTCCACCTATCCAACTACCTAACTACTAATTCTAATCTTAATGCTTATCTTTGATTTCATCTGGCATATATACATTATATCTTCTAGAGTTATGACCCTTTATTCGCTCTTCCGTTGTAGCGCTCTACTTTATTTTAATTAATTACCTTTGGAAAATTAAAATTCTTTAATTTTAACTTCATTGTCATCCTATGAAAATTCATCTTGATTATTCGTTAAGGTTTCCCTGTTGGAAATTTCCACCCAATTCAAGAATACTCTTGGGGAAAATAAACACCCACTAAATCGTTTATTGTATTTCTTTTTAACCTCCTTGGAAGAATCTCCACTTTCAATTGTATAATTTGGCATAGTTAAAATATTCCTTGGGTAAGATTATCACCCCCTTCCATGATTCACATGGTGAAAAATAGTTTACTTAGTGGGGAAAATATTTTATGCTTTAATCTTTTATTTAATAATTTTTCACCCTTATATTCCCTCGGCAGTTTCACGTTTCAAATCTTTCCTTTATGTTTTACCATATTATATCAACAACATTTATTTTAATATTTATATCCACCTTCAAATTTTCACCATGACACGATCCATCAAAGAGACTTATATTATTCTCTCCCATTATTGATGTGTCTCCTCGATGAAGTAAGCTTGTTGGGCTATCAATGAGACTCTCCCCAAAAACCACATCGATGTAACCTTCATAATTGAAAAGAATTGAGGAAACCACTCCGACAACATATGTCTCTTTGATGCATATCATTGTAGGAAGATTGTATCGGTGAGACTTTGATCCAACTCCTACCGATATCGGTGAGACTTTGAACCAACTCTTGCTGATATCAGGGAGACTTTGAACCAACTCCTGCCAATATTGGTGATACTTCAAACCAACTCTTGTCGATATTGGTTAGACTTCGAACCAACTCTTACCGATATTAGTGAGACTTCAAACCAACTCTTGCCGATATCGGTGAGACTTCAAAGTGTGAAATGACTCCCAACAATAAAATTGGTCTCTTTGATGGAGTTTTGCTTTGATGCACAGTGATCAAAATGAGTCACGTAGCCTCCAAAATTGCTTTGAAAAAATGATCAAATGATCTCCAAAAGTCATGAAAATGCACCAAAATGCTTAGTTGTGATAGGGGAAAATGGTTGTAGATCAATTTGGCATGAAGTGATCAAGATTGAAAAATTTTAATGCTGAAATTTGCTTACCTGGCATTTTCTGCAAACTACCATTGTCAAATTTAGTTGAAAACCACTTTACCTTCCTTGATAAAATATTAAATTTCTTCCTATGAAGCTGTAACTTTGGAGATTAGTTCATTTAGGTGAAATGAACAGGTGTGCACAATGGTTTTTCATCATTTTATTTTCTTCACCAAATATCAAGTGTCAAAGTTGACCCTTTTGTAGTTGTTCTGGAAGTGCAAACTTCAAACTCGGTAAAACACATATAGTTTTGATTTTGGAAAGATATCAAATGATTTTATAAAGCTCTAAAAAATTGACATGGATGCACATTGAGATGGGGAGAATTAAAGCACCAATTGGTTTGTCATGAAACTCTTTCAGTTTCCTAATATTGTCCTCCAAAGTTGGTCACTTTAACAGATTTTTTTGTGTAGACAACAAACCTTCGCAGAACCCTTCAACTTGGCCTTTTGAAACATTGGAAAATCAGATCATAAGGAGCTGAAATTTTGTAGAGACACTCACATATGATAGATGAACATGTCTGCAAAGTGATTTTTAGTGAAATTGAACGAACTTCCAATTATGATTTTTCAAAGTGGGACATTTGAGCAGATTTTTCAATTGTACTTTTGAGTGCTAAAATCATTTTTTTCATTTTGTGAGCCTTAAATATTGCCAAATTTTGCATGAAATTTTAGGATCCAACACTATCCTTGATCATATCCTCCCTGTCCTTAATCACCTCCTACGTATCCCACATCTCCTCTATCCCCTCCATGTGCATCTCTCGCTCTGGCTAACATGAATCTTTTCCACTTCCAACAAGCCATCCTTGGATTTGGATTATGTCTCCTCATCCTAACCCCATTGAAACATATAAAAAGGGATCCTAGATCCTAAATGCAAAGAACCTAGGATGCAAGGGACCTTTTTCCAAGTTACATTAATATGTAGATAAACAAGGTGAATAGATTGACTTTCAACCATGCAGGTGAGTTGATCAGACCTGAATCTACATCTAATTGAAAATGGGAATGGACTGGAAATGATTTTGAATGATTAAACTAATTATATTATGTTCCCTAATATGTAAATTGCAAGATCCTAACAATTGATAGACTGAAATAGCAGTTTTAAGGTGGATTCAAAAACTATAAAGTAATATACACCTACCTATAAAAGTTGGTTTCATTGTGAATAAGGGGACACATTTTCCCAAGGGTGTCTAAGTCCTTATAGGGGTGTCTTGCTCAAATTTTGGGGTCTTTTGGTGATAGATCTGAGACTTTTATTTTTCCTTGCAAAGTTGTCAAATAATATTGTAAGTGAGTTTTTATGATTTGACAAGATGTAGGGGCTTGGCTCAGTCAAACCTCATGTAAGTTTTTCTACTTCCACAATGGTAATGTCAATAATAAAAATGATAATTGAAAGGAAGGAATGGTGAAACCACAAAGTGTTGCAGCTCACCACCCTTCAATGGATTCCTTGAAGGACTGAATTCATGCACATCACTTCAAGGATTTGGATCTTGATTTTCTTGAATGCTTGAATTCTTTGGAGACCTAAAACAAGGGTTAGCCTTCACAAAATAATGATAACTTGATAACATGAACTCAAATACACTTTGAAATGATGCTTGGATCTTGAATTGTTGTAGTTAAGCTCTAAAAAAGGTGCTCTTGAAAATAATGCTTTCTCATAAATTCTCCTTGTTTCTTCTATTTTCAAATGGTGAAAAGACTAGGTATTTATAAGAATTTATCCAATTTCTCAAAAATTGGATCTCAAAAGCTGACACTTGAAATTTGAATGTTAAAATTCCATCAACAACATGCCAAAAAATGGGTCTTGGATAAGAAGGGGGAACCATACACCCAAGAGAATATGGGTCTTGGCCTAGATTTCTAGGACATTAGATGTTGGAGGCAACATATGAGTTGGATGAATTTATTCAATACTTGTAGATTATTGAAAAATGATACAAATGGGCTCTAGAATACATAATTTTAGGATATTAGGGGGTCAATTAGGCTCAATAATTTAGGGGGGCCAAAAAATAGGGTGAAATTGTTAAGGGTGACATTTTTCTATGCTACATTTAGCCCCCACTTTAGTGAGAGTTAGAGTAGAAAAATAGGTCAAGAGGGTATTGATTGTCCAAATGTTGAAGAGATAGGATGACAAAGGATCTAGGGGAGAGCTTAAACGCCCAAGATCCAAGATCCCATGGAAAACCAACATAAGAAATAAGTAACACACAAATATGTATGATATGCAACAAGACAACATACACAAACATACATGTCAAAAAATATGAAGTATACACGATGAAAACATATGACATGATGGAACATATACATGGTGATGAAATGAAAAAAAATACGATGTAAACACAATGTAGACACAAAGAAGACACGTGAAAAAAACACAAAAAAACATAAGGTTAGTGCTAAAGGGATTTAAGTTAGTAAGATAAATAGACCTCAATCTTAAATTGTCTGAAATACCAAATGCCATCTATTGAATAAAGGAATACTCCCATGAGGACTAAATTCATACACATAACTCATGGGCCACATGGCTCCACTAGCAAGTAATATGTGTTATGCTAGGTGGCCATGTTAAAAACAATTCATGACACACCATAACAAAGTATGATATTTTCTAGGTGAATCACAAAAAGGAAGGCACTCAAGCTAGTGAGGATCGCTTTCACTAGATGATCCCCCAAGATAAGGTAGAAAAATGAGAAACACACTAGATCTAGTGAGGACTATTTTTCACTAAGTGTTTACCCATAACAACACCAAGAGTTATACTCCCTGATATACTTGATAAGGTGCTAAAAAATGATCAAGATTCTATGTCAATGTTACACTAAGCTCAATGCTTATAAAAAAAGTGAGGCAAAAATTTCAAACATACCTCAGAGGGTGCATAAATTTTAACATCTTGGGGGGAAAAATAAAACTCACCTCAGGGGGTGAAAAAATGAAAATAGAATAAGGTGAAACAATTAAGGGGTGTTATAACAACAACACCACAAAAGGTGATTTACAAAAATAACAAAGGGGATTTGCTCAATACATGAGAGATCACAAATTAGGGGATATCACCCATGACATCACCACCAAGATAGGACTAGTCAAGGAAAAATAAATTCACACCTTATGGAATACTAGCCATAGAATTACCACCAAGGATAACATCATATGCCAAGAAAGGTCACACTCTTATGGAACATCAACCCTAATATCACCATATAGGAGACATGTCACAAGGATTAAGAAGGCCATACTGTGGTTGAAAATTTTACACTTCCTAGGATATGTATACAATCATCAATAAGAAGGGATCATTTCTTATGCAAACAATGAGTGGGGGACTATATGCCTCCCCCTTAAAATATCAACATACTTTCTTTGTTGGTATTTTAAGGAAAATGAGGGGAAGAGGGGATCCTTGAAAATAATTCATGCCTCCCCAAAACAAGTTATCCTCGTACCCCAAGCGTAGAGATAAGGAAAACCATACCAATTACCATCATGTTTCTACCATGAAAAATATGGTTACACTTAAGATTTTACCACCATGAATGGCAATGAGTAGAGAACATAAAGCTAAAAATGCCACATAGTGATGCGCAACATGATGGGATCAAGATCATTATTGATTAGAGGACTTAGGTGCATCGACACAAGGAAGAGCATGTTGGACTCAAGGGAACACTGAGAGGGGGGGTGAATTAGTGTTCTACAAATCTAAACTTTATTAATCTGATATTTAAACCATTTCGACATTAAACCAAAAGAAAGATAAAAACACACAAATTAATCATCCACAACACCATAACACAAGGATTTTTTTGTGGAAACCCTGTTAGGGGAAAAACCAAGGTGGAGGTTAATCCATAATTTGAGAACTCAAATATAAGTTTTACAAAAGGGAATGCACTTGCATTTAGTCACACTGCCTGGAGCTCACTGCTCAAAGTAGAAAGGCTCATTTCCTTACAAAGTGTTCAGATTGAGAACATTTGAAATATTGAACTAAAGTAGTAGAATCTACTTATGCCAAGTTATAGTTTTGGTTAGGCTCATGGATTAGATTATGGACCTTCTATTTGATTCTTCTCTTCGCTCTGCTCTTCTCTACAATTTGCATCATAAATCCATGCATAGATGAATTCACATCACTATCCTTCTGAAATTTGCACCACACACTAATATAGTTCACATCACACACTTTCTCTACTTCAAAATGATACAACCGATATCATATATATATCCACAATCAAATATTTGATCATTCATATGTCGGCTTACATAAAGGATAAAATAATTTTCAATTGTCGGCTAAATCCACAACTAACTCTTTATGCGCACCAACCATAGTCGGCCAAAGCATAGTGAGGACCCAAATAAACATATTTTGAACATAATTTTTTTTAACCAATTACTTCTTAAACATCCACAACAGCTAATTTTTCCAAGTCGGCCTTCTAGCATAGATAACCAAAAAAATTAGTGCACCGGATCCCCTAGATCGTACGCCAGTGAATGCGTAGCCACAAAAATCTAGAATAAGGTATTCCAGATACCCAACGATCTTCCCTGAGATGTGCAACATGAACTGATAAGCAGATAATGCACATTGATTGATAGACTCAGGTTTCAACGGATTCCATGTTCTTCATTCTGTTCTTTCGGTATGAACCAATACAAAACTGAGGACCTTATGCATTACTTTAGGTTGCCATCAATGAAAAAACTAGAAGCCATATGCCAACAATCTCCCCATTTGGCATTGATGGCAACACTTAGTGAAAATGACTAAGTGTCATAACCAATATGAGTATGCTTCCAAACTTCAAAATTCCAAAACATAGCTCCCCCTTAGATTGATGAGGCGGTGAAGCATTTTTCACTGCTTTCTCTCCCCCTTTGACATCAATTAACAAGATAGAAGCCTTATGCCAAAAATGATAAAAAAATTGACATAACCAAAACTTCAAAATTTTGAAAATGAACAACTGCTACTTAGAAAATTATTTTTTGATTCTCTTTCATCTTCGGGAGGAATTTATTCCAAGATTCTATTGCAATCCCAATGATTATGATCATGCTATTATTCTTAGATGTTCTGTTGACAATCTCAGTGAGGGATTCCAAAATTGTGATTGAAACCTCTAATTTTTCACCTTTCCTCAGTATCTCAACCATCTGTTCCAGTATGCATTCAGTTAGGTCCTTCACTTTCCAAAAAGTGTCCACAAGTGTGTTTTTAGTGAACTAAAATTTTGTGTGCACAGACTGTAGATCTTGAATTCTTTTCCTGATTGTACCATCATGATCCTAAAATATATAAAAAAAAATTCCAATCCCATTCAATTCTATTTCAAATTACTCCAACTTATCTTTGTATTTCCCAAATGCATGAGGCCAACAAATGAAATAGTTGTAGATTTTATTTGTTGTACTTATGCATTGCCTCAGCTCATTCATCCTCTTTTTCAATTTCGTAAGAGATATCCTGAACTATCCCTTCAAATGAGAGATTACTTCTCCTTTGTTTTAAAATTCAGAGTCCAAAGTTTCCTTGATGCATTCAATCATTTCTTCAAGTAAATTATTCTGCAAATTCTCTGATTTAATTTGACTGTGCACAACATGAGTGCTTAGTACACTTAGAATCATATCCTAATCATATGAGGGTCCAATAGACCATAACTGAGCAATTTTCTACATTCCACTTTCCTTGTGAATAAGCTTCTATAGCTTCTCTTTTGTCAAGTGATCTTCTTCTTCTTCACTTGCTTCTGAAATTTCCTTTGTTCTAATCCAACTGAATCCCACTCTTTACCCTGTATGTCATCAGTTTCCTCATTGGATTCCTCATTTGGTATATCCACAATTTCTTGTTCCTTCAATTTTCAGAATCTTGCATTCCGAAGGAGTACAAACACCAATTTATTTTTCTCTTTTCTTCTTTCTCTCCATCCTAGAAGAGGAATCAACTTCAAGTGCCCTTACCAAAAGAGAAATACCAACTGAGCCACATTTTTCTAGCAAAATCTTAAAGAAAATTTCAAAGTTAGCCAAATTCTTAGAGTGTGTGTAGATTTTTTTGCACACCGGTTCATTTACTTTCCATGCCACATTTTTATTCAATGGTAAACAATTTAGAAAGTACATTGCTAGAAATATAACAAGAGTACCAATCTTGAAAGGGTAATTTTTCATCTTCATTAATTGCACATTTTCCATCAGTTGATCCTTTAACAGTTAGCATAGGTCAAAGTCCTGACCTTCCATTATCATTTTGTGTGAGATGTAGACTGCACTAGCTGAAGTTTCTCCTTCTCTATTTCTGAAAAATATTTTATATGATATGCCATGCGCAATGTACCTTGTCATAGAGTTTTTGATTTTCGAGATTATCAGTGCCCTTTGATCTCCAATAACTCTAGTTAGGGTTTCAACTTATTTATTCTGGATTTATTTCTTTCTCAGTATATCCCCACCTTTGCATAATCCAATAATATTTTCAATTACTTCTTTTGAAATGGTGTAGGGTTTGTCCAAAATCAAAATTTCATCATTCAATTTTCTCAAAATGAATTTAACAATTTCCTTGTTCTCGAAATAGGGAAACTCAATCCAAATGTCCAAATTCTTGTGTTTGGCTTATTTCACCCATTTCAATTCATCAGGTGATAGAAAATTTATTGTGGCTCTAATATTTTCACAATTTTATTCATCTAAATTGATTGACCCTTTAATTTGTTCCATTTCGCCTTTCATACAACCGTACACCAAAATATATGGAAATTCTAAAAACAATTGAAATACTTGATGAATTTTCAGATTCGCCGTTGAATTAACTTTAATCCTTCAAGATTCTAATGCATACCGCTTTCCTCCTTCTCTTCTTTGATGCAAAGTGACAAATGAGGGTTACAAATTATATTTTATAGTTTTCACACTTCTAATAAATGCCTTTGCTCTAGGTTTTTCAGATACTCTGTTTTCTTAGAAAGTGAGAGAAAAATTCTTTTGTGGACCTATGATTTCTCTGAGTTTCCTTGTGAGTGTTTTCCAAAGCCTATGTAGATCATTAATACATCTTTTGAAAATATTTTTATGATCCGGTACTAGCTTACGAATAGGGGAAAAAGGATTTTCTTGAAAAACTCCCCCTGGGCCAATGACCTGAGATCAATTTTCAGAGGAATTACCAGAAGTAGGTTCTAGTGTAGAGCCATTTACAACATCAGATTCATTCTTCCTTACCCATGTCTTCTTCATATGATATTTTATTTCATCCACAATAATTTTTCCTTTTTCTTTATCATTTTTTTTGTGTATTTTTGTCTTTGTATACTAGACCTCTTTTATCCAAATTTTTGTTTCTACAAAATCTTGCAATGTGACCATATCTATTGAAATTGTAACACACAGTAGTTCCTTGTACATACCAATAACTACATTGATTTATTCTTGATTTGCACTGATTAGCAATATGCCCAATTCTTCCATAGGTATAACATTCAACATTCCTTCTATTGACATAGTAGTTTGACACATTTCTGCATTCAATTTATTTATGACCAAACTTTTTGCAATTGAGACACTAACTAGAGAATGATGAATTATTTGATTTCATTTTACTTCTACATTGATTAGCCATATGGCCGAATTTATTGCAAGAAAAATGGTATCCATTAAAATTTTGAGCATTAGGTTGTCTTATCAAATACCTTCCATCTTTGTTCATCTGATTTCCTTGCTTGAAATTTCTTTGTCTAGATCCAAAACATTCTCCTTTCTCATATCCAAGACCTTGCTTGTCTTTAGAATTCTTTTGTCCTTCAATCAGCTCATCAAGCTTAACATAACTAATCTTAAACTTCTCCTTATAATCATTTGTAGTAGCAAGTCCATCCCTGAGAATAATAAGTCATTTTTCAAGTTCTTCTTCATTGTTTCTGGATTGTTGCAATTCATTTTCTAACTAAATGAATTCTCCATTTTCTCTTCTTCATTCATTAGATCTTTCTTTTAAGGATTGGGAAAGACTCTGCTCATTCTTCTTCCTTTCTTCAATTTCTTTAGTCAGCTTCATCACCATGGATTCCATTTCATGCTTTAGGGTAGCATTGTTTCTGGCAAGCTTTTTACATTGTTTAGTTATTTCCTTCAAGGTTTCATTCAGGTGAACATCATTCATTTTTTTTCTTTCTTTCTTCTTATTCTGATCACAAAGATCTTTTCTCTTTTCCCTAGATTTATCAATTTGATCCTTCAACATCTGAATGAATTTCTTAGCATCCCTAATATTTGCTTTCAATTCCTGGACTTATGCTTTAGACTAATCAAGTTCATCAAGTGCCACCACAAGCTACCGCTGAAGACTACTAGAGTATATAAAATTCCAAGATCCACCTCAAGCTAATAAACTTTTTCTGAGGAATCAGATGCTTTGATACCAATTGTTGGACTCAAGGGAACACTGAGAGGGGGGGTGAATCAATGTTTTGCAAATTTGAACATTATTAATCTTATATTTAAACCATTTCAACATTAAACCAAAAGAAAGAACCAAACACACAAATTAGTCATCCACAACACCATAACACAAGGATTTTTATGTGGAAACCCTGTTAGCGGAAAAACCACGATGGAGGTTAATCCACAATTTGAGTACTCAAATATAAGTTTTACAAAAGGGAATGCACTTGCATTCAGGAACACTTCCTAGAGCTCACTACTCAAAGTAGAAAGGTCCAATTCCTTACAAAGTGTTTAGATTAAGACCATCTAGAAGATTGAATTGAAGTAGTAGCATCTACTTTTTCCAAGTTACAATTTTGGTTAGGCTCATGGATAAGATTTTGGACCTTGTGTCTGATTTTTCTCTTCACTCTCCTCTTCTCTACAATTGGCATCATAAATCCATGCACCCATGAATTCACACCACTATGCTTCTGAAATTCACACCACACACTAATATACTTCACATCACACACTTTCACTAGTTCAAAATGATACAATCGATCTCATATATATATCCGCAATGAAAGATTTGATCATTCATATGTCGGCTTAAAGAATAAATACTTTTCAACTGTTGGCTTAATCCACAACTAATTCTTTATGCGCACCACCCATAGTCAGTCAAAGCATAGTGAGGACCCAAATAAACATATTTGAACATAATTTTTTTAACTAATTACTTCTTAAACATCCACAACGGCTAATTTTTCCAAGTCGGCCTTCTAGCACAAATAACCAGAAAAATTAGTGTATCGGATCTCCTAGATTGTACGCCAGTGAATGCATAGGCACAAAACTCTAGAATAAGGTATTCTAGATACCCAACGATCTAACTTGAGATGCGAAACATGAACTGATAAGAAGATAATGCACACTAATCGATAGACTCAGGTTTAAACAGATGCCCTATTCTTCATTTTGTTTTGTCGGTATGAACCAATGCAAAACTATGGACTATATGCATGACTTTAGGTTGCCATCAATGAAAACACTAGAAGACATATGCCAATAGAGTATTGCGATCCTTAATATGTTCTATTTTATTGCTCAAGGCTTGACATTCATTAGTAGAATGACCATGCACTTGATGATATGCACAAAATGAGTTTTTATTGTAGAATTTCTTTCATGTTCTTGAAGGAAGAGCAATTAGTTAGGCTTTGAGAAGCCTCGAAAAAATATTCTCTTTATCCATAGTAGGGGACATTTATTTCTCTTGTGAAAACAATCTTGCTTTCTTATCACAAGATGCCATACGTGCACACAAGACTCTTTAGGTTTATATAGTGATATTTTGTACTCTCCCATAAAGGAGGGTGTAAAATCTAATGAACCCACTCATCTCTAAAACATATGTTTGAAGATAAAGTAATATCATGACCATTTTTTATAATTTTCCTAGGAGTGTTTTATGCGATGAAATTGAAATTAAGTGGAGGTTTCTTTGATGCTTTCATTTCTTTCAAAGGACAATGACCAAGACTTATTGTTGTTTCTTGTCTGCTAGGCTCTATGGGGATAGGAATACCTTGTTAGTTTACACCACATCCTTTTCCATTATAGCCAAGTTGTTACAAAATTTCATAGCCTATTCCATAAATGGCTTCCATTTTTTTGAAGAAGGTGGTTGTTCATGATCATCTTCATCATAAGTGGATGTGTAATTTGTATCTTCTTGTTTTCTAGAAACTATGGAACTATATGTTTTTGATGATTCAAGGATAGGTTGTGTTGATACTATTGTTGCTTCTTTCCCTTTCTTTAATTTGGATTGTATCATCTTGTATTCCCCCATGAATTTAGGTGTAAAATCTAATGATTCTCAATCATCAACTAACAATTTTGTCATGGATGGAAGGCTCTCATCTTTATCCTTAACTTGTAAAGGTTCTACTTTTGTACTTGGTGTCAATGTTCTAGGAGGAACCTTTGTTCCTATTTTAGGTAAACATTGTTTATATTTAGAATCATATTTTATTGTGTAAACCTTATTATTGTATATGTACTTCATTGTATGATGGAGCATAGAAGGCATTCCATTCATTTCATGATTACATGGTATACCTAAGAGAAGAATATAGGAAAGATCACGGGGCATGATATGTGTACAAATCTAAAAATGGTCACGGTTAATCAAACCTGTTAATTAATTAAATATGAATTATTTAATTAATATTCCTAAGTCATCTACATATAAATAAATTTAACTATTTATTTATATTGTTCATTTTTCCAATTCTTCTAATTTAATTAAATAAATAAGTTTATTTAATTATTGCTATCTTCCTCCTAATTAATTAAATAAATTTCACAATTTATTTATATTAATTATCACAAATTGAAATTATAAATTTAAATGATATTCTTCTTTTCTCCACAATTAAATATTTCCAATATTTAATTAAATGCTTTCTTTCTAATTCTTTATTCTTTTCCACAATTAAATATTCTAAAAATATTTAATTGAAAGCTTTCTTTCCTCCACAATTAAATATTCTATAATATTTAATTAGAAACTTTCTTGCTCTCATATTTAATTAAGTATTTTTATATTTAATTAAAGCGCTTTTATCATCTCTCACACATAATTAAATATTATTTATTTAATTTATGAAAACATCTTCCGTCTTTCTCTTAACCTTCTATCTTTTTTTCAACTTCTCGATCTTTCACCGTTCAACTTAACAGGTTTGATCTCAGCCATTGATCCTTGCCAACTGGATTCTTGCCCTCAAAAATCTATAAATATAGCCCTTTTTTGAGTTGAAAGGACACCTCGAATCTTAGATTTCATACGCAGTTATTATAGTTGTATTTCAATATTATCAGCATCATACCATCTTAGCTTTTCAATTTTCATAGCTTAAATCATTTAATCATGCACATGCATTTCAAATAATCTCATTCTCCTAAGCTGCCATTTCAACAAGTTGTTGTTTATACAACTGAGAGCCAACACCTTTAATCAAATCCTTGGAAATAGAGGACGATGGGATGGCTTTGAGGAAGCTGTTAGAGTTTGCATTCATTCTTTTTAATTAGTTTTCTTTAATATAATGTCTTATCGGTGTGTTAGTTTACTATTTGATTAATCCTCTTATTCCAACACACAATATGGATGGGAATTTGCAAGAAAACCTTAAAAACTTTAACAAGTAACATTATCATACCTAAGGGTTGTCTTTCCATGTTATCAAAACATTTGATTGATAAATCAACAAGTTGAATTCAAGTTTTTTTGGCTCCAATTTTATCCAAAATATTTACACTACAAAAATTAATCCTTCAGCCATTATCAATAAGGGTACGTCTAATCCCAACCTTATTAATAATATCCATTATCATCAAAACATCATTTTTTTTTGTGTTTCCAAAGGGGGTAACTTATTTTGATGAAATAAAATTTCCAAATTAGGTGAGTTCATATTCTCAATCAAAGTTTCCACATTGTTTGGTTGTGCACTAGGAGGGATCATTGTTGCAAGTACGGATGTGTTTGGTGGTGTTGTCATTAATGTTGTCATTGATGTCAACATAGTTTAGGTTGATTAAAGATGGTACTTGTATAGTTGAGATACTGTAGAAGTGCTTATAGTATGTGGAGCTATATTTATGAAGTTGTAGTTATGTTTTTTCCAAGTTCTTTTGAGAAAATTTGCAAAATAATGAAGGTAGTGTTGAAGTGTGTTATGAGTGTACTTTAGTATTATGCTCTACATTTATTTTGTGTTGATCCTATGCCTTTTCAGACTTTTAGTTATGTTCATAAGCTTCAATGGATAATATATACTAAGTTTTAGCTTTTGGTTTATTGGAGAGTGAAAGATATATTCACCGGTATGTGAACTGGTTTGGCAAAACTATTTGTTTATGGATTGGGAGAAATGTTTTGGCTCTGCAGTCTTCTAGTTTTTGGCTTCAGATCTTGCGGATCTAGGAAATGACTCTTTTTGATGGTTTTTATGTTCTAACAAATGTGCTTGTGATTTGGTGCTCTAGAAGACCTACTCTAGAGCTCCTGTGTGTTACTAGTTGGTCCGATTGGACTGTTGAAGAGTATTTTGTGAATGAAGAGTGTTGTAGTTATTGTGGATGTACTTGAAGTATTCTTGGACATGGTAAAATTTTTGGTGAAGCATGTTGAGCGATCCACATGTGATCATTTTTCTAGAGATACACGTACTTCAAAGATCAATGGTGTTTTTCATTAAGTTTGGCTAGCTTGGTGTCTACACATTACATTAAGTTTTTGCATCAAATTAAGAATGCATGTGATTTATCCAAGATGTTGTTTGGGTCTTGAATTAAATATGTAATTGGTCCTCTCTCATTCTTATCCACCACAAGAATGTTGAGTAGCCAAACTAATTTGAATTTGTAAATTGAAATTGTATACCCAACCTTGGTGAATGTTTATAGGGTTGAAGATGGTATAAAAGAAAATCAAGTTGTTGTCAATTATGTGTGCATCAATCGATCAATCATTCAAGCAAGTGAAGTGTGCGAACAAGGGTGCAAGAGAAAATTGAGGAAGTAGTAATTTAATGTGTTAGATTCTTGAAAGTAGTGAGCTGATGGTGTCTACAATCTTTTGATCAAGTTATGAATGTGTGGAACCTTTGTGGTGGATCTTTATCTATCTTTTCTTTTTTTGTAGGTAGTGAGCCTCCTTCTGGATAGTGAGTTCTTTGTTGGCAATGAGCCTTTGTATCTGGGCAGTGATCCCTTTGGCAGTGAGCCTTTGTTATCTGATATTGCATTACTACTATATTGTGAGCTAATCCTCATCGTGGTTTTTCCCTCATTGGGTTTTCCATGTAAATTTGGTGTCTCTGGAATTTGATTTCTATTATTTGCATTTCATGTTTACACTTAACAATAGACTGGGTTAAAGTGGAATTGATTAAGGTTAAAAGTAAATTGTTTTGATACAACTGATTCATCCCCACTCTCAGTTTTCTTGTGCATTTCAACAATTGGTATCTGAGCTCTAGTTCCTTGGTGAAAAGCTTAACTGCTTGAGGTAGATCATATGGTGCACAAGTTACAAATCCCTATTTTTGATGGAGCTGATTACAGTGACTAGAAAGAACATATGAGAAGTTATTTGATTTCTCATGGTTTCATGACCTAGAAAGCTATGGAGACAAAGTATGTGGCAATAGCTGCTAGTCCTTCCTTTGTTGATGAGATTGCAACTTATGATGATAATGAAAAGGAAAGGTATGCTATCTTCAATGCTCTATCTCAAATTGAAGGTAAATTGTTTATTTCTCTAGGAACTACTCATGAAGTGTGGGAAAAATTGAAAGACATTTATGAAGGAAATGATAGAGTAAATTTGTCAAGGAAACTAACTACTAAGCAAAAATTTGAGAACTCGAGAATGAAAGAAGGAGAAGATATTGCAAGCTACTATATGAGAGTCAAATGTATAGAAAATAAAATCAAGAATCAAGGTGGTACCATGTTAGATGAAGATATAATTCAAAATATCTTGATGACCCTACCAAAAAACTATAGTGACAAATTATTTTCTATTGGAGAATCTTATGATCCAAATATATTTACTAAGGACACCTATTTGGTGTCTTGACTACATTTGAGATGAGAAAATTTGCAGGAAATAAGGAGAATACTGAAAAAACCTTTAAAGAAAAACAAATAGGAGATGACTTAGATGATGATGATTCAAAAGAGTTGGAGGAAAAATTCACAAGGAGATTGAAGAAAGGTGCTGGTAAATACAAAGGTAAGTTTCCCTTTAAGTGTTCTTCAAGATTTCCTAATAGAGCTACAAACAAGAAGAACAAGGATAATAATAATAATCACAAAGACAAGAAGGATAAGAAGTTCAAGACACTTTATTATGTCAAAGAAGATGCAAGAATTTTTTATGATAAATTTTACTTTGAGGAAGATAAAGATGAATGTTTATTTCTAGCCCTTGAAAATAAAGTTGTATCTACTAAACATGGAAGATATCCAAAGGAATATGGTTCAAAGAGCAAGATGGATGAGATAGAAGGTACTCTAGTGACTACTTTTCATGCTAAATAAGATGAATATTTTTGGGTAATTGACAGTGGGTGTTCAAATCATATGACTGGAGATAAGAGTAAGTTCACTAAACTTGAGAAATATAATGGAGGAATAGTTATATTTGGAGATGACTCTGGTGCTAAGATTTTTGGTAAAGGAATAATTGGATTTGCTGGTAAACATAGTACTGATGATGTCTATTATGTTAAGGGTATAAGGAATAATCTCTTTAGTGTTGGAAAAATGTGTAGCGAAGGTTTTAAGCTTGTGTTTTAGGATAACACCTGTTAGATCAAAAAAGGATCCAAAACTGTGGTAGGAGTTGGAAGAAGAACTCATGGAAATATCTATCATCTTAAGGGTGGCGATGGTCAGTGTTTTGTTTCTTAGATTAATGAAAGTTGGCTCTAGCATCGGAGGATAGGACATGCAAATTTCAACAATTTGATTAGGATCAGTTCTAGGGAAGTTGTCAGAGATTTTCCTAGAATTGCAAAGCCTTCAAATTCAATTTGCAGAAGTTGTTAGTTGGGGAAACAAAGAAGAAGCAATTTTAAAGGAAAGGAACAATCTTCTATCGAAATACTGGAATTAATTCATATAGACCTCTATGGCCCTACAAGAATAGGAAACCTTAATGGTGATAGGTACTTTATGGTCTTGATTGATGATTACTCTAGGATGACATGGGTTACTTTTCTTTGAGAGAAAGCTCAGAATCTTGACAGATTCAAGGTATTCAAGGCAAGAGTAGAGAATGAGGCAAACCTGCAAATCAAATGTTTAAGGTTTGATAGAGGCGGAGATTTTACTTATGGTGAGTTTAATGCATTTTGTGAAGAATGTGGCATAAAGAGACATTATTCTTCTCCTAGAACCCCTCAACATAATGGAGCTATGGAAAGGAAGAACTAGACTATTCAAGAGGCTACTAGAACTATGATGAAAGAAGCAAATATTCCAAATGTGTATTGGAGAGAAGCATTTCAAACTGCTATTTACATTCTCAATAGAGTTCAGATCAAAGTAAACAACACTAAGGTTCCTTATGAGTTATGGAATGGTAAGACTCCTATTAAATACTATAAAGTATTTGGAAGTAGATGTTGCATTAAAGCAGATGATGAAAATATTAGAATGTTTGATTCTAGATGTGATGAAGGATTTTTTCTTGGATATTCAAACAATAGTAAGGCATATAGATGCTTTAATAAAAGATTGAGGAAAATAATTGAAAGTTCTAATGTGAAAGTTGATGAAGCTATGCATGGACTAGTAGAAATAAGTGAAGTTGAACTTGATGATCCTATCTGTGGGAAAGTACAAGAAGAATAAAAGGAAGAGAAAGAACAAAGTGATGAAGAGGAGATTTTGGAACTTGCATCTAAGACTCCTAAATATGTACAAAGAAATCATCTGAAGGAATAGATAATTGGAAACATGAGTGAAGGTGTAAAGACAAGAAGCAAAGTGGTTGAAGTAAACTTGTGTTTAATTTCTAAGATAGAACCTAAGACTGTAAGTGAATCATGGAATGATGAAAGGTGGGTTAAATAAATGAAAGAGAAACTACAATAGATAGAGAAGAATGAAACATGAGAACTAGTCCCTAGACCTAGAAATAAGAATGTAATTGGTTCAAAATGGGTATTCAAAAACAAGATAAATGAAGATGGTGAAGTGGTAAGGAATAAAGAAATAATTGTTTGTAAAGGATATTCATAATTTGAAGGAATATATTTTGAAGAAAATTTTGCACCTATAGCAAGAATGGAGGCCATTCAGATGTTGGCATTTTTAGCTCATAATGACTTCAAAGTGTATCAGATGGATGTCAATTTTGCATTTCTGAATGGAGAACTGGAAGAAGTATATATAGAGCAACCAGAAGGTTTTCAGTTGTTAGACAAACCAGACATGGTTTGTAATTTAAAGAAAGCAATATATGGACTCAAATAGCCTCCCAGAGCTTGGTATGCAAGGTTGGATAGATACTTGATAAAGCAAGGATTCAGCAAAGGGTCTGTAGACAACAATATTTACTTCAAGGTTGAGAAAAACAAAATATTGATAGTTGTGGTATATGTTGATGACTGGTATATGTTGATGACTTTATCTTTGGTGGAAATGATGGAATGTGTAATAAATTTACATAAGAGATGCAAAAGGAATTTGAAATTTTGATGATTGGTGAGTTGATTTTTTTCCTTGGATTTCAAGTAAATCAAAATGACAAAGGGATATTCATTTCACAATCTAAGTATGTTAAGGAATTATTGAAGAATTTTGGAATGGATGACTCCAAACTAGTTTGTACCCCTATGGTAACTAGATGTAAGCTAAGTAAGGATGATGAATCTGCTAAAGTTGGTCAGAGCTTGTACAAATCTATGATTAGTGGACTATTGTATCTTACTACTACTAGACTAGATATCACGCGTGTAGTATGTTTAGTTGCAATATTTCAAGAAAAACCTAAGGAAACACATGTTACAACTGTGAAGAGGATATTCAAATATCTTAAGGGAACTCTAGATTTTGGGCTATGGTATCCAAAGGATAATGATTTCACATTAAATTCCTACACTGATGTAGATTGGGATGGTTGTGTAGATGACTAAAAGAGTACAAGTGGTGGAACATTATTTCTTGGAGGAAGATTAGTTTCATGGTTGAGTAAGAAACAAGATTCAGTTTCTTTATCCACTGCAGAAGCAGAGTATATTGCAGCAACATCCTATTGTACAAAGGTACTTTGGATGAAGAAAAATTTGAAGGACATAAGTGTGGTGAGTGATGAACCTATCTCTATATTTTGTGACAATACAAGTTCTATAAACATTTTAAAGAATCCAGCGATCCATTCTAGGACAAAGCACATATCTATCAAGTATCACTTCTTGAGGGAGAAGGTATTGTAGAATGAAGTTAGACTTGAATATGTACCTACCAAGGAAAATATTTCTGACATATTCACTAAGGACCTTCTGAAGGATACCTTTGAGTATCTTAGGGGGAAGTTAGGGGTTACTACCCCTCCTTCCTTGAACTAAATGCACATGCAGGTGCATTAGTCTAGTGGATTCACAAACTCTTTGTTCTTGGCTGATGATTGAGGTCTACTCCTTAGGCAAAGTAGAGAAGCACATTGTTGTAGTATGTGATGTGGGTGTAATCCTAAAGGGGAGTGAACAAATATTTATATGGCAAGAGTTTTTATGAAAAAATTCCTTTTCCGTTGATGTCAAAGGGGGAGAGAAAGTCATGTGAAAATTTTATGCTTTTTCAAGTTCTTGTATGCTATGTTGTCTTTGATGGTTTTTAACATAATGTGTTGCCATCAATAACAAAGGGGGAGATTGTTGCAATTATGGATGTGTTTGGTGGTTCTATCATTAATGTTGTCATTGATGTCAACATAGTTCAAGTTGATTACATATGGTACTTGTATAGTTGAGATACTGTAGAAGTGATTAGAGTACATGGAGCTATATTTATGAAGTTGTACTTGTGTTTTTGCCAAGTTCTTTTGAGAAAATTTGTGAAATAATGAAGACAATGTTTAAGTGTGTTCTAAGTGTGCTCCAGTATTGTGCTATTCATTTCTTTTGTGTTGATCCTATTCCTATATGGATTTGTAGTTATGTTTATAAGCTTCAATGGATAATATATCCCGAGTTTTAGCTTATGGTTTGAAGGAGAGTGAAAGATATGTTCACCGGTATGTGAACTGGTTTGGTAGAACTATTTATTTATGGACTGGGAGAAATATTTTGGCTCCACAGTCTTCTAGTTTTTGGCTTGAGATCTTGCGGATCTAGGAAAAGACTATTTTTGATGGTTTATGTGTTCTAAAAAATGTGCTTGTGATTTGGCATTCTGGAAGACTTGCTCCAGAGCTCCTATGTGTTTCTAGCTGGTCTGGTTGGACTATTGAAGAGTATTCTATGAGTAAGAGTGTTTTAGTTGTTGTGGATGTACCTAAAGTATTCTTGGAAATGGTAAAATGTCTGATGAAGTGTGTTGAGTGATCCACATGTGATCATATTTCTAGAGATGCACATACTTCAAAGATCATTGGTGTTTTTCATTAGGTTTGGTCGACCTAGTGTCTACACGTTACATTAAGTTTTTGCATCAAATTAAGGATGCATGTGATTGATCCAAGATTTTGTTTGGGTCCTAGATTAAATATGTAATCGGTGCTCTCTCATTATTATCCATTGTGGGAATGTTGAGTAGCTGACCTAATTTGAATTTGTAAATTGAAAATGTATAGCCGACCTTGGAGAATGTTTCTAGGGTTGAAGATGGTGTAAAATTAAATCAAGTTGTTGCAAATTATGTATTAAATATATAATTGGTGCTCTCTCATTATTATCCGTCATGGGAATGTTAAGTAGCTGACCTAATTTGAATCTATAAATTGAAATTGTATAGCCGACCTTGGAGAATGTTTCTATGGTTGAAGATGGTGTAAAATTAAATCAAGTTGTTGCAAATTATGTGTGCATAAATTGATCAATCATTCAAGTGATTGAAGTGTGCAAAAAAGTGTGAAATTTAGAGTGTACAAGAGAGAATTGAGG